>JAZHYW010013897.1:0-32982 GCA_037355805.1 Ixodes ricinus | reverse complement strand
GACATTTTGAATGCCTTGGAGCAGTCGTGTCGGTAATGAGCTACAGTGCGGCTACCACAGTAGTCATTATCGGGAGCATGTCTCTTAGATAAACTAGATCCAGTTAATTACATTGAACTGGAAGAGTTTGAGAGTCCTCATGCGTTCTTTTTTGTTTTAAGCATTTTTTTTTAAATTTTAAATGTCGTTTTGTGAAAGCCCATGCACTCACTGATAGCAAAATAAAATGCGAATGCGGGACCACAATTCCGTTACACTTTGGCGCCACTTTGCGGCGTGGTGTAAACTCTTTTTGTGTTGCTAACATTAGTCTACGTGTCTCCTGGACCTTGGAACGTGCACCCTTCTCGCTTTATGGGTCTACCGCTGTCTCTGATAGCTTAAGAAACGGAAGGCGTGGCATGAAATCTTATTATTACTTCGTAGCAAATAT
Source organism: Ixodes ricinus (assembly GCA_037355805.1). NCBI lineage: Eukaryota > Metazoa > Arthropoda > Arachnida > Ixodida > Ixodidae > Ixodes > Ixodes ricinus. Next base: position 32,549 of record JAZHYW010013897.1, on the reverse strand, counting down.
GATGGCGGCATTAGCAGACGAAAACCGCCGAGGAATGAATTGCGAAGCGAGAACCGCGGCCATAATGAGCCGCGCCCCGCTGTCAGCGACGATAGATGATTCTGGTGTACAGTGGCTCCGAGTTTTTCACTCTGGAATGATTGATCGATTCAACAGCAACAGATTGTGCGCGCACGCCACCACTACGGGAGTATGCGGTTCTTTTTGTGGTGACTTAAGGCGGGGATCGCACTGCATTCATACATCATTCAAAAGACAGTCTGCATACAGATTCGAACGCAAGACACCGCGAGATCCGTGCTTCGAATTCCGCATGGCATTTGAAGTTCAAAGAGCAAACTTGGCACGCGGCATTTGAACCACGGATATTGTGGTGACTTTGTGGTGTCTTAAGCCGGGGTCACACTGCTTTTATACATCATACAAGAGAGTCTGCATGTACAAACTCGAACGCGAGTCACAGCGAGATCCGTGATTCAAATGCCCAATGACATTCGAAGTTCAATAAGAAAACTTGGCACGCGGCATTTTAACCACGAATTTTGCAGTTACATTGTGGTGTCTTAAGCGGGGGTCACACTACTTTTATACATCATACAAGACAGTCTGCATGTACAGACTCGAATGCAAGTCACAGCGAGATCCGTCCTTCGAATGCCCATTGACATTCCAAGTACAATAAGGAAACTCGGCACGCGCCATTCTAATCACGGATATTGCGGTGACTTTGTGGTGTCTTAAGCCGGGGTCACACTGCTTTTATACATCATACAAGACAGTCTGCATGTACAGACTCGAATGCGAGTCACAGCGAGATCCGTCCTTCGAATGCCCATTGACATTCCAAGTACAATAAGGAAACTCGACACGCGGCATTCTAATCACGGATATTGCGGTGACTTTGTGGTGTCTTAAGCCGGGGTCCACACTACTTTTATACATCATACAAGACAGTCTGCATGTACAGACTCGAATGCGAGTCACAGCGAGATACGTCCTTCGAAATGCCCATTGACATTCCAAGTACAATAAGGAAACTCGGCACGCGGCATTCTAATCACGGATATTGCGGTGACTTTGTGGTGTCTTAAGCCGGGGTCACACTACTTTTATACATCATACAGACCAGTCTGCATGTACAGGCTGAATGCGAGTCACAGCGAGATCCGTCCTTCGAATGCCCATTGACATTCCAAGTACAATAAGGAAACTCGACACGCGGCATTCTAATCACGGATATTGCGGTGACTTTGTGGTGTCTTAAGCCGAGGTCACACTACTTTATGCCCATCATACAAGACAGTCTGCATATGCAGACTCGAATGCGAGTCACAGCGAGATCCGTCCTTCGAATGCCCATTGACATTCCAAGTACAATAAGGAAACTCGGCACGCGGCATTCTAATCACGAATATTGCGGTGACTTTGTGGTGTCTTAAGCCGGGGTCACACTGCTTTTATACATCATACAAGACGGTCTGCATGTACAGACTCGAATGCGAGTCACAGCGAGATCCGTCCTTCGAATGCCCATTGACATTCCAAGTACAATAAGGAAACTCGGCACGTGGCATTCTAATCACGGATATTGCGGTGACTTTGTGGTGTCTTAAGCCGGGGTCACACTGCTTTTATACATCATACAAGACAGTTTGCATGGACAGACTCGAATGCGAGTCACAGCGAGATCCGTCCTTCGAATGCCCATTGACATTCCAAGTACAATAAGGAAACTCGGCACGCGGCATTCTAATCACGGATATTGCGGTGACTTTGTGGTGTCTTTAGCCGGGGTCACACTGCTTTTATACATCATACAAGACAGTCTGCATGTACAGACTCGAATGCGAGTCACAGCGAGATCCGTCCTTCAAATGCCCATTGACATTCCAAGTACAATAAGGAAACTCGGCACGCGGCATTCTAATCACGGATATTGCGGTGACTTTGTGGTGTCTTAAGCCGGGGTCACACTGCTTTTATACATAATACAAGACAGTTTGCATGTACAGACTCGAACGTGAGTCACAGCAAGATCCGTGCTTCGAATGCCCAATGACATTCGAAGTTCAGTATACCCAACGTGTCAGGCGGCATTCGAAGCATTGATATTGCGGTGACTCGTGTTTGCAGGCTGCATTTTGTACGATGTACGAGCAGTGTATGACCTCTGCTTTCGTTTCCTCCACTTTGCGAGCTCCGTTCCCATTGTCCCATTGTCGCTGAGAAGTAGTGCATGAAAATATCCGTCAAACCGGTTATCCGGTTAAACCGGAGAAGAGCGAATCCGGTTACGAAAGCCGGTTATCCGGATAACCGGATTTTCGAATACGAATATCCGGTTTGGCAAACCGGTTGTTCGGTTAATCGGTTATTCGGTTTTATTTCATGCATCCTGATGACCAGCACATGAAACAGCATTTCGCGCCCTGTATTTATGGTAAATAAAAACTAAGCAGACAGATTTTTTTTTAATGCAATAGCATTCTTTAATTACCCCCCCCCCCCCCGATTTCGCGGACCCTTTTGGCCTCCGAATTCGAAGTTTCCCCGCTAAATTTAGGGGAAAAATTGACGTCACATGACCTATACACCAATTCAGCTTCCCTGCTAAATTTAGCAAGAAATTTCATGTCACGTGACCTGACGTCACGAGACCTACACACCAATTCAGTTTCCCCGCTAGATTTAGCGGAAAAGTTGACGTCACATGACCTAAGTACAAATTCAGTGTCCCCGCTAAATTTAGCGGTGGACCTGAATATTCTGTAGGTCCCGTGACGTCAGGTCACGTGACATTAATTTTTCTGCCATATTTAGCGGGGAAACTGAATTTGTGCATAGGTAACGTGATGTAAATTTTTCTGCTAAATTTAACGAGGAAGCTGAATTGATGCATAGGTCACTTGACGTAAAACATTCCGCTAAATTTAGTGGGGAACCTGAATTCGTAGGTCCCGTGATGTCAGGTCACATACAGTAAGTTTCCCACCAAACTTAGCGGGGAAGCTTTATTTTTGTTTACGCTCACGCCATTGCGAAACCGGGGGACGGGCCACCAAGAGCTGCCGCCGCTGTAAAAGTTTTGTTTTTCTTTTTCCACCGGAAATGAAGATCAAGCTTTTGAGTACTGAGATGAGAACAACCAGCCTGTCCAAAATGCAACACTTATTTTCTCCTTTTAGTCCCCTTGATTTTTAAAACATGAGGACATAGCCGGGAAACCCTCAAGGCGTAAAGCCAATGGGCTAAATATTTAATGACCGAACAATCTGGATTCCAATGCTGAATATTGAATAATCGAATATTCGGATATTTACAGAACCGAATAACTGAGCGCTTATTCGGTTATTCGAATATCCGGTTATCCGGTTTTCAACTTCGAATAATTCGTTAATTCGAATAACCGGATAACCGGTTATCTTCAAAACCGGTTTCTACTGCTGGCACTAAAATTTTGTTCTAGCTACGCGCCCTTCTAGGACTTCCCGATAGATGGCGTCAGTGTGGCAGTGTGCTCTCTCTCTCGTCGTGGGTGGTTACGAGGGAGGGGAACGCGCTGGAGCTTACTCAACGACAAATGTGTGAATCAGACTTTCTTGTGAGAAAGACTTCCGTCTTCTTTTCTTTCTTCAAAAGTCCATCGAGCAATTTGGGCGGTCGCCATTTTTTTGGGCACGAAGCGCGTGATTGGAGCCGAGTTGTCGCTGAACGATGACGCAACCCGCGTGACGAATACACGCTCAGAGTACGCGCCCGAACGATGGCGAACCCGGATAATTGTCGCAGCAGCCATTAGATATGGCGCGCAGTTTTGAAAAGGGCCTATTTTAGCTATGATTGCGGGTCATCCGTTCATACGCCCAGAGTGTGCTTCCTCCTGGTTTACCTTGCCTTAGCTATAGTAACGCTAAACTGCGCTGCCTCTTTTTTTAATTTTTTTTGACCGTAATTGATGTTTTATTAAGTTAACGAGGAAAAGTTATATCGATACTAAGAGGTGTTGTGTTTGGATTTATTTATAGCCTGAAATTGATAACACCAAATATTCCCCGCCCCTCAAAAAATAAAAAAGAAGAAACAGAAACTATGAGAAAGCAGAGGTAAAAAATAATACATCTAGAACAATTGGTAGAAAAGAAAAATGTAAAGTTTGCACGAGTAATTTTTGAGTTAATCTAAATGTTCTATACGAGTCACAAAAAAAAAATGAAGCAACGTTACAAGCGAGGGGTGTTGCCGATCATTAATCACTGTCAATAAAAAAAAAGGAGCAAAAGTGACCTCAGTGGAGAAGCGGACAGACAGGGGAAAAAGTGAATGAGGGACACGGCCTAGAACTTTACACTTGTCCCGAACTCTCCTTTTCTGTAATCTTTAATCTTCTGGGATTTTAGCGTGTCGTTAAATAATAATCCCATCAAAAAAGCTTCAGCACCTCTATCATACTTAGAGGGGCTATAAAACGCAGTTTTGTTTCATATAAAAATTGTTTAGAACTAATCCTCGACGTAGATGACACAGAAAACTCGCGTTAAATTTTTTTTCCGTCTTTGTGTAATGGAACTGAAAGAGAAATATGTGTTGGAGCCAGCGATTTTTTTCTCCAGTCGTATAAAACGTCAAATGCATTATTAAAAAAAAACACAAAAAAAACGATCGTTTATATTTGTTTAAAAAATATTAAAGTGTCGTTTGAGGCACCGAAGAAGTGAATATTTCTTATTAATTTCTATAACCCTCCTCTACAACATAATCACGCAATATATGGAGAGTATCGGCATGTGGTAACTGCACCTAGAGATGTAGGACATAAACATTAGGCAACGGAAGTTGGCTAACATAAAGGTTGTGGGTTCGATTTCTGGTGAAGGATGAGTACACATTTATTTCATATTGAGTAAGTGCTTACGTACACCCATGTGCAATATCAGCTCGAACACGCAATCTGGACTCTTGCTACGCTTACACTTCTTACAGGCTTTTCTTTATCTCACGTTTTCAAAATGGTCTGAAGACTGAGACCTAAGCCTTTTTGTTCTAGCGCATGTTTCTACCAAAAGCTTATTTAAAAACTGACAAATAAGAATTGAACATGGTTAAAATGGTGCACGAATAGAAAGGAACAGCGAAGAGAAAGAGAGAAAAGACAAGCGCAAACTCACAACTCGATGTATTGAGTTTGTGCACAATTTTAACCATGTTCAATCATTACCAACTTTCCCAACTAACCACCATATGACAGATAAGACGAAGCCGCATAGAGGACTGTTTCAGCTCAAATTGTCCACGGTAGGACATTGTTTTGTTTACGTTTCCTTGGCAACAAGACCGGTTGCGCTGACACGCGTTGCCACCTACGCATTACGGGGAGCGTCCGCGGTTGCGCGGTGGGCGGACAGATATCTGGATGTATTGGGCACCATCATAAATTATACCGCACTCCACGCATTATAGCGAGCATCGTTCACCCCCCCCCCCTCCTTAAAATGTAACCAGTACAATCTCCCACGTGATCTGGTGGCCGTTATTTTTCCCCAGTAGACATCATAGCCCCGTCGCTGAAATCGGCAAACCAGAGGGCTCGTGATGAGCTTCAGACGTTGTTAGGAACCGCACGCGAGGTTTAGACGCTTGCGTGTTTGGCCTCAGTAAGAGTGCTTTCTAGAACCTCGCGCATCCACGGGGTCGCTCACGTCGAGAAAGCACACTGGTGCCATCGAAGCCCCGTAATGATTCAGATTTCCCTATCTTACCGAAGAAATGTTTCGCGCATTATTTGCGACGATGTAATAAATGAACATTTTTGGTAGATAGCACGTTTACATTTAATCTCGCACATAATGCAAATATTTTAGTTTACTTATGCGCAGTTCCGGGGTATCCGTCAGATGGCATCGGTGTGACAGTGTGCTCCACTGGTCAGTGGTGTGTCATCTCTCATTATAAGCGATCACAAAAGACCACAGCGCACTCGGTCACAAGTAAATAAATGCCAACGTGTGAACCGGCCTTAAAGTCCCAGTCGTGCTGCTTAAATATCGTACAAAAAAGAGAAGGCGTTTGCTACATGCATGATGATCGAGCTATCAGAGGACTTGCCTCAACCATGGTCATGGCACGCTTGCTTCACACATATGTGCGTGCGTCTAAAATGCATGCAAACAGTGTTTGTATGACTAATTTTGCAAGACTCTCGGATTGGAAAGAAACACGCCCCAGACAATGTCTCAGACTGTCTTTTAGATGATGTAATATAACTATTGTCTTTATATTCACTCCAGAGAACGAGGGGTACGAGAAAAAGTTGCAGCAGGCAGCTTGACAAGGCACCCCGCCCGATCCCTTTTCAATTCAGGCGTCACTGCAAAATCACATAATAAACTATACTGAAACACTTATATTAGGGGAAAAAATGAACCGACAATAGACGTAAAACACGCTCTTACAACAGTATAAGGAAGGCAACAGAAATAAACACGAACAAAAATATGCGCATGAAGAAAGAACTCGAACAAGATTAGAATGATTCAACCAGAAATTAAATATGAGATCAAGAAGCTATTTGTACGCAGTTTCAGAACGATATTAATATGTGAAATCTAACCTAAAAGTGTGGGCAAGCTATACAAAAACTGATTGATCTCTGTAAGTGTTCCGGACGTGGTTACCTTCCAGGTGAATTAACAACGGGTATTGTGACCGCCCGCGTTTTGACGGTACCTATATAATCGTAGGGCGCTACAGACTATGTAATAAATAAAAAAAGTCCCAGCATAGTGTTACTCTGATGCCGTGGCCGTCACCAAGGTTTGTTTGTTAGCAGTAATAAACAATCCTCGCCGCTATCGACTATCGCCATTAGCATTTTTCTGTTTCGGAGATGTTAACGCGAACAAATATAGCGGGATCTGAACAAGACTAATCACCTCCGTGGTCGTGTCTCATTTTTTATATATTGATTGGATTCATTCCCAGATTCGCCTTGATTGCGAATGCGCATAAATCGCCATGCGGCGCATTTACTTCTTTCTTGTTTAATGCCCAAATGCAGGGAGACCGTTACAATGCTTTAACCGACTAGTAAAGTCGTCTCTATTCTAAGACCTTTTCAGTGCAGAAAAGAAAAGTGGAATAGTATAAAAGAAACAGCTTCAGATTAACCTTGCAAAATACGAGGCTTTTTTAGAACAAACTGTAACCACAAAAACGACTGAAGTGCAGTACTACGGCACGTTAATATTCACCAAGACCCTCGTTAGCTGCGCTGCAGTTGAAACAGAAACGTTAATTGCGCCCGGCGAGGGAGACAAACCAATTTCTTAGAGTGAAGCTGGCAAGGTTCGAGGAAGCTATATTTTTTATGAAAACCTCGAGATAAGGCTTCATTATCTCAAGTGGTGAGAGGGTAGTGGTTGAAATTTAATTGTATGATGAGTGTGGTACTTGGAAGAGTGCAGCACGCGTGGGGGACAGAAAAATAACAAGAAAGAAAAAACCTAAAGTAAAAATAGGGGTGTAAAAAAAGAAGGTAGAAAGGACAAAAATAAATTAAAACAAAAGGAGGTGAGAACATGTGTGACGGCGTCGGGGTTGACCAAGGTAAGGCGGACCGGGAGGAGACCCCGGCGCTGCCGGCCTCTGTCAAAAAGACAGGACCCAGTTAGCAAAAAGTGGTATCTCCAAAGCCCCCGGAGAATCAGGCGAACGGGGCTTGAAGCAACCAGCGGTAGGAACTACGAGAACACATTGACGAGAACTGTGAGATCAGGGAGCTTATCACTGACATTGAATGGCGTGGCGGTAATAACCGTCGTAACCTGCCGTCCATTAAAAAAAAATGTATATCTTCTTTATATTGACACCTGAGGCCTGACTGAGGCAATAGACTTTGTTTCACATATTTGCAAATAGTACAGCGTCCTTCATAGGCATCAGAGCCCAAGAGAAGCCACACGACATACCGGCTCTTTTTGTAGTGTTGAGTCTTGGGATGACGCTCTGTTGTTCGTTTCTAATTAGTATTCACACGCCATTACTTTTCTAAAGCAAAAACATTACCTGTCCCATGGAGCGCAGCCAGCGTTGACTGTGAGCGCGAAAAGCAGGCATCTAAATAAGCGGCAGTTAAAACGTCTGCGACACTTTCCCAATGGCTGCGGCGCGACATATTAGATGCTTCTTCACAGAAGTCGACGGGGCGCTCAAAGTGAAACCGGACGCGCCTAAGAAAAAAAAACACGAAGAAAAGCACAGCAACGCAGATGCATCGTCACGGAAGGCGTGGCGCCGGCGGAGTTCTCCGCGCCTGCGCAGTGGGGGAGCGCGATGTCACCACCTGAGCGATGTGTGAAAAAGGAAGACGTGGCGCACTGCTTGTAGGAATGCACTGCGCGTAGGAATGCTTTCGCGTTCTTTCACGTAAGCAGCTTTAAGTGTCCTGTATTTTTTACACCTAGGTTAGTCATCTAATGAGAGTGTAACCACCGCGTTAATGTTTTCATTCTTTCAATTGCTTCTTTTCATACAATATTTTAAAAAAAATTACCCAAATGGTAATCTGACAGTGGTAGACGCCAGCTATGCCGACGCCAAGACCCGGAACACATAGATACAATTTTGCCATAGAACTTCTTTGAGACGCACACTCATACTTCAGTAAAAAAAACAAAAAAAAAGAGAGAGAACAAAAGAAACAACAAGCCTGCAAAGGAACAGCAAGAGAAACAGCAGTGCTCTGAACCTCTCGCCTGTCTCTCGAGAGATCCAACGACGACCGCGCTATTCTACCATTCAGCGAGGAAACACTTTGCTGTAGTCAAAAGGACACAAGGCATTCAGAACGCCATCTCCCAAATAGACGAGAACTACCGCGTCGGCAGCCCAAGAATGCGTACCGACGGCCAGCGAAAGCGAAAGTGAAACTGTGCTCCCTTCTTTCTCTCTCTCTCTCCCTTCTTCCCCCCTCTTCATTCCACCAACTGCGTGCTGCGGGAGCCACGCTCGTAGAAGCGCTGCGGGGCATTCTGCACCTCGTACGAAAGGAGATTCTTGGGTAGGTGAGTGTGTATGGCCAGTGAAGGCACGCCAGACTGACTCAGGAAGTGTGAAAATAAACGGTTGCCGGTTTCTATCCGAGTAGAATTTGCTCTCATTTTATATTCCGCGTAATTGTTGTCGCACTCTGTGGAATCTGAAGCGTATGCTCTCCCCAAAACAGCTCGGGAGCGCCGATCGCTGCAGTTTACGGGGGCGCTCGTGGAAGGACGAAGCTAATTGTGTGTTTAAACCCAAAAAGACTGTCTGCGCTGTGACCCTGGGCATGATGTTTCACCGCGCTCAATGCAGCAACGCGAACCATTTATTTATTTTTTCTAGGGGGGGGGGGTGGAGAGGGGAGGGTCTAGACATATATTATCACCTCCGCTATTCGTCCAGGGCCCTCAGAAGACTACAGCAATTGGCTCTCCCAATTTCTTTGGGCGAAAGCAGACGCTCCAGATTTTTTTCAAATGTAGAGCAGTGAGCATTAAAAATTGCCAATTTTCAGTTGAAATTTTTGATGCCTATTTGTTTGTCTACAGCGGAGACATTTGTCCTGTCATTTAGGGCGGGTAAACATTTCTCTTTTTAAATGGTGGGAGAGAAGAAAGGTATCAGAATGGGTTCGGCGTTTACTGGTTTAGAGCACTCTGTAGATACTCGGATATGCAAGGGAGGGGCTAAATATATATGGTGAGGCCGGTGAAAGTTGTTTGACCTCAACATAGGAATTTACGTTTTGGTTACGTCGACTCTCTGGCACTATCGCAAAGAAAAGACGAAATTTTTGAATTTTTTTATGCTTTGAAAACTAATGAGCCTAACTATAGGAACTAAAAAAATAATAGTGTTGATCAAAGATGTTTTCCTATAAAAAAAAAAGCGTGCCGTCCTTGGAAACTGCAAGGATTGGACCTAGAGTCGTGAGATAGTTTACGGTCTCCGAACCTTTCTCCTTTGGGTCGTGCACCGCCAATATAGGTTCATTTGAAGTGTCGTCAACAAGACCAATGAGCTAGACAGTGTTTGCTTTTACGTTCTATCCTGACGTGAGGATAATGACTGAAACTTGGTTACACAGCGAAATACTTGATAGTGCGTTTTTTTAATGGTTTTAATGTGTTCTTGCGTGATCGCGGTTCCAGGCGGGAGGGGCTCCCTCCTTGCCAGGGACACCCTCACGAGTACGTTCATCGAACAAAACCATGATTACGAGATTGTTTGGGTCTTCACACAGTGTTGGTGATGTTCAATGCTTCTAGGAGAAGTTTACCGGTGTACTCAAGCTGCTATTGACGTGCTTAGAAAGTCATCTGAAGTTCTGCGAATGAAACTAATACATTTTGTACGTGTTATGTTGCCTGGTGACTTTAACTTGACAGAAATCGACTGGGAAAGCGTGATTCCCACCGGGAGGTGCGGGCATTCAAGGCTCGTTGCTAATATCCATTTTAGCAGTAACCTAAGCCAAGCTGTTAAATGTCACACATGCATGTCAAATGGTAGCGAGTCAGCTTGATCTTGTGTTTTTATCTGAGGTTATTACCAGAAATGTTACCGATATCTCAATCGCAGGAGGCATATCTGATCATGCAATGGTAGTCTGTGACTTATCTCCTAAGAAATGAATGTGCTAAAAATAATTAAAAACAGTATCGCGCGCACACTAGGAAAAATGACGTTGACATTCTTGATTATTGGGAAGACGCATGTGATGAGTTTTCGAAAACAAGCGAAATTAACGACACAGGTGCAGATTCACTATGGCTCTTTTTCAAGCTCGTTCTCCTAAAGTGCATTGGCAGGTATGTTTTCTAACAATCAGCAAAAGCAAAAACAAAACATAGCCCATGGTTGACGCGCGATATGTCTCATTTGGAACACATGATACACTGTGTCCAAAGGTTCCAACCATTTTTTTTTAATACGCTGCCTTCACTCTGCCAACAGCAACGTGATCCTCGTACGTACATTGAAGTATCGTTTCTTCATTGTCACAATATAAAACGTTCTTAAAGAAAACCCAAACTATATTACAGTCAGAATGAGGTCTCGATCACCAATGAACAGGGCAGCACAAGTGAAATGAACCGCTTTTTTCTTCTGCCTACTGTTGATAGCTCTGTAATTCTGCAATTTATCCATGATAAATCTTAAATTAGTTTCCTGGTGATTACTGGAGGTGGAATTTTTGACAGTCTTCTTCGGCTGGACGTTAAAAGGCCAAGTGGTCCGGACGGAATTGCTACCGCTTTTTCACATATATATGCTGAATGGTGTTCGAAGTTTTTTTATAGAACTTACTGTTGCAACTTAAAAACTGGCGACGTGTCGCAAGATTGGAACATAGCTCAAGGTGGCCCGATATGTAAGAGCGGTGATAAAAAGAGTGTTTCTAACTACAGACCTGTGCCATTGTGTAGTACACGCTGCAAGGTTCTTGAAAATTTTTTGAACATATAACTTTTTTGGATTCTCAAGCATGTTTGCTAAATGCTCAGCATGAATTCCGACGCGGATAATCAGCAGTGACACAACTTATTCTCAAGATTCATGAATTGTCTTCTGGAGTAAACAAGATTGAACAAATATATGCTATTTGTTCAGGTTTCCCGAAGGCTTTTGGCAGAGTCTCTTAGCGGAAATTACTATATAAACTTAAACAGGTACTTAAACATGAGTTTTTTTACGGTGGATTGGTTGTTACTTTAGGGCCCTGTCATTTTGAGGCAACACGACGACTACAGCAACAAAACATGTTGTCCGACAGTGGGGCAACTTGTTGCTCGTTCTTTGTGTTGTCAGACAAGCTTGCCACATCGCGGCAACAGTCACACAACATGGACGACAACGAAACTGTTGCCTTGGTATGACAGCTTTCGGCAACAAAAACAGCAGCAACTTGTGTTGGACAACGTGTGTTGCCCTGATCGCTGGCTGAGCGAATGTCAGGCTTCAACACGACAACACAGATAGCTTCGATGGAAGAGCTAGTTCCATATTGCCGCGCGCGCAGCTGGCCAAGTAGGCATCGCGCGCGTGGCCTAACGGTTATCGTACCTGGCTCCCACGCGAAAAGCCAGGGTTCGATTCCTGGGAGCGGCGCATATTTTTGTTTATTCCTGCAGACTAGTATTCTGGTAAATTCGAGAATCATGTTGCTTGTTCGAGGTCTGAATGTTCTACGCGTATTATGTTGCTTGTTCGAGGTACGAATGTTCTACGCGTCGAATTTTCTACGCCGATTATTCCAGAAGCCCACGCATGTACATAAGGGCCTCCGCGTGGCGAGCCGCAGTCAGTTTCGCCCCAGCGTTCGACTCTGCTGTCACGCCGACTTCGACGCCCGCGACGCTCTACTTTCTTCTGTTCTCTTTTTTTATTTTTGGGCACAAGTTCGCCCCATTAAACGTTCAGTTTCTTCAGTTATTATCGCCTCATCACTTGTCATTCGTGACAATATCATAATATTTGTTCAAAAGCTTACTCAAGTAAAGGATTCGAAAATGTTGTTTAACAATAGTTAAGACTTGCGTCTAGCTAAATAATTTGAGGAATGTGTTTACTACGTAATTACGGAAAGCGATTGTTGAAATGGTCACAGCTACAGTCGAACGTTCTGACTGGTGTTGAGATTAGAACTGCCGAGAAACCAGCTCACATCACTGCTTGCGAACTAAAATGGCATACCTACTCACTCGCTGAAAAACAAATTAAAAAAATAATCTAGTAAATCAAGGATCGAAGCATTTAAAAGACAGCTCTTATAACGATTGTTGATGCTTGGAACTTGGAAACAGCCGCTACCAGGCACTTGAATTGATTAATAAATTCTCAGGACGTTTTGGGGAATGAAGCGGTCGCATAGCAGGCGGTAAGCAAACAGACAGCGCTGAAAAAAATATTTACTCCACTGACTGTTATGACGCCCGATCGTTTCGGTGTCGCAGTTTTTAAGCACTGTCAGTTTAGCTCAACAACACGCTTCAAAAGACTCTTTGGGGTACTGCCTGTGCTAACTCAATTTTACAGTAGAAATATGAAATGCATGAAAGAAAGAACCGGACAGAAACACTTCTTAAGGTGGCGTAAATCCTGAACACATATCAGCGAACTCATTATCCTCGGTTAGGGCTCTCTGCTTCACCCAAGAATAAAGAACATTTGATAATATGGAGGGTGGAAAATACTCACCGTGTCAAGGTTTTTAATCACAGTCACTGGATGATGTCGTTACATGGTAATTTCCGGCCCTTCGAACGCGCTAGAACTTTGCAGAATCACATTTCCAGTGACGCCGGGCCGCAAATGAATGAAGGTAAACGGTAAACAGTCAAGGTAGCGGAGGGAGTGTTCCCCGTGTTTACCCCGCCGTCAGCGAGGTGTGACAGGGTGGTCGGACAACAAATCAGACAACACGGTTCCCGGCCGCAGCAACATGTTGCCCGTCTGTTGCTGTTGCTGCGATGTGACAGGGTCGCAAGAAACACGTTTTCTTCGTGGTGTCGCGCTGCAGAACCCAAGGATCCTGGGTTCAATCCCCACCCCTGCCCGTTTCGATCTGGATGAGCATCGTACCGGCGTGCGGTCGTGTATCACTACAGCGTGGTGCACGTTAAAGACACCAGGCTAGCGATGGTACTGCACTGGCTAAATTGCTCATCTCCAGTGAGTGACTCGTCGCAACTTTGAAATTGCTGACCAACTGCACGCTGTATAAATATCCACACAACCCCAATTAATGCGTGTTGTCGGATAGAGTTGTTCAACTGGTGCCTCTGTGTTACAGGGTCTTTACGAATCGTCAACAGTATGTTGTTGGTAAGGTTAAATCTAAATGAAGTTTCTGTTCTTTCAGGAGTACCCCAAGGCACGGTACTCAGTCCTTGCTTTCTTTGTGTGTTTATCAATTATCTCTAGACTGATAAGCCCTCAGTACAGTAGCCCTTCCTTGTGGACGATTGTTTTGTTTTTCAAAGTATCATGTTCTACCGATCAGAAATGTTCAGGTAATAGACTTGATACGGTATTTTTTTTCGTGGCAAGAATGGCAAATGAATTTAAATGTCAAAAAACGCATGCAAATGACAGTAACACTGAACAAGTGTCTACTTGTGTCTTCTTATGCTAGACTCTGTGAATTTAGGAATCTTAATTTTACATAAGTATCTAGGTATGATCGTTACTTCCAATTTAAGCTCGTATGTTCATATTGCAAACATTATATTTACGTTCTTTACAGAGGATAATGCGTCATTGTACTTCTGAAACTAAGCTCATGACATGCATGTCTCTGGCTGTCCTCTACTGGAATAGGCGGACATGCCATGGGATCTACATTCGAAATTATAAACTGACCAATTGGAAGGCGTTACAAAAGACATACCTATTTATTTATTATGATTACTGCATGAAAACGTCTGTATCATCCTTGTATACCGTATCTAGGTTACCTTAATTATATCTGCTCGCAGAAAAGTGAAGCGTTTAAGCCTTTTGCACAACATTATACACGATAAGATGGACTTAAAATTCAAGGACTGTCTGAGCTACAATAACAAGGCAAAACCGTAATAAACTTATACCTGCGTTTCAATGCGGAACATACATTTTTATTCTAAAATATACGAAAAAGTCACACAAAGAGGACGGACAGGACAGGTCCGTCCTCTTTGTGTGACTCTTTCGTATATTTTAGAATCTATTACCAACGCGCTCAAGCAAAGTTTATACATTTTTAAATCTTCGTTTTTTTCTACGTTCGTCCGCAATTGGAAGGGTTTGCCTTCGGGCATTCGCGCCCACTGTCCACGTCGCACACATCCCTCAGTGGATTTCTCTTCCGTGTGGATACCGATTTAAGGTTGGTGCCGCAAAAGAATCCATAGAACTGAGATTTTAAATTAGTTTAGCTGACGCGAGGTTCACCCTATTCACTGAGGAATTGTTTGGATTACAAGATATTTATATGTATGCTGGGGAGGTTTGAGAAACAAACAAGTTGGAGATAAATTCAAGCGTGTTTTTGTCTTCAAAATTTTAAGATCACAAGCATTTGACCCAAAATTATTGTAAGACGCGAAAAAAAAAAACGAGTAAAAGAAAAAAAAACAATTGCTGGGTACCAGAGGTTTCGGCTGCCTTGCGCGTGACGCTTGTGAGGGAACGGGTGAAGCGCCTTCGAATGCTTGGGTAGAACTTGATTAACATGGTGCGATTTGACTTGGTGATTTCGCAAGTGCGGCCGTGAGCACAGCAGCTTCGCCCACGCTTTCTTTTGCCGCACGAGCGACGTCGCAGCCGCTTAATCAAAAGGAAAATCGCATTATGTGAATCGGGTTTAATGGCGCGTTTACACTCGGGGATTTTCTACCGGATCCGCGCAGGCGGAAAGTGGATTTTGGAGCCGGGTGGTGAAGTCGACTCGTCACTGGCGGAAAATCTGGATCAGTCTGGGACCGATATCAAGAATTTCAGCCAACGACTAGATGATTTCGCCACCCGGCTAAAAAAAATTAACTTCCCGCCTGCACAGATCTGTCCGCGAAACCGCAAGTGTAAACGAGCCGTAATGGTTGAGGAAAGCGCTGAAATGTTGAGATCTTTGTATATAATGTCATGATTTACTCCTCGCACCAAACGTGGCCGAAAGGAGGGGCTTCGGAGCTATTTTGATAGTGGCCGTTGTGGCTGCTTGGCGCATCGATCTTCAATAAAATTTTGATATTCGTAATTCAGCCGGCGAAACTATGATGATTTAAGTGTTCTTTTTTTCTCATATAGAGAACCGCTTCAGTTTCCTTTTAAACAAAAATGGTTGCGTGATCGTGTAGAAGTACCATGCGCCTAGTCGGTCAGCCTTACATGTGCCAGTTAGTCATAGAATACGCGCCTGTGACACGCTCACTTTGACTAGTCTAATAATTCCGAAAACGACTGGGCCCGTTGGCGTTTTTCAGACGAGGTGACTCTTACGAGTTAGCGTGGAAGGGAAAATATCAGGCTGCAGGGAATCCAGAGTTTCGCAACGTGTTTCAGGGACGACGACTAATTAAAAGTAGGCAATTAGGGAGCCGGGAAGACGGTGTCAACACAGACGGGCCTCTTCCCGACTTGGCAGGGAACCGACGACGTCTTGAGCAGAACTTTCGCCCCTCGTTGACGTGTGTGTTTCCCTCCTTTCGGCGAGAGCACGTAGCGAAGGGAAAATCAGGGAACGTCTCATAATGATGAGAATTATCTAAACACTTTGATAGGAAATTTTTCTGGAAGAAAACAAACAGACAAAGGAAAGTGATATGGGCGTTATTACCGGGCGACTGCGTTATTAAAGAGTTTTAGAATAGCGTGCGCGAAGGAAATAGCGTCCTCGTCTTCGCTGCGTATGCACCGAGCCTAAAACCGCGTATTGGTTTGGCGTGGGGGCGACGAGGACGCTGTCTTTGCCTACGCTATTTTAAAACTCTCTATCATGTTTAACCGCGCCCATAAAACAGGGTTACATTCTCCCGTAGACACTGGCGACATAAACAGCGCGGGGAGTGGTTGATTATGTGGACGTTTCTTGCTTCTTAATTCGTTATCCAGTCTTCTTATGTTTTTTCTTTTGCCCACAGATTCGGCGTTTTTCGGTATCAAAGTTTCGTGCTGAACGAAAAGAACTTCGCGGTTTTTTGGGTAGTTATTAGGCACGGGCATGGGAATCCCCAACTTCTAGGAAACATATGTGCGAACTAAATAAGGAAATAAGGAATAAGGAAACAGGTAAGAAAATTGAAACGAGGTTCCGAAGGAAGGAGAAACTTTGCGGAGAGTATATTTGGGGGCTCTGCCTTGGGTTGGCACAAAACAAAGCTGCATACATAAAACTTCCTTCTGTGAACCTGCTTCTATTAAAAAGAAATAATTTTAGGAGGTTTGTTTACTGTTTTTTTTCGTTTTTTTATTTTGATAAAAACTGCTTGGGGATTGATTTTTGGGGTTTTTTCGTTTTTTTCTGGAGTTTTATAAAACCTGCTCGGGCGTTAAATTTTTCGGGGTTTATCGGTATTTGCCGATAACAAAGAAGCCTAACACAGATGTACTAAATGAGAAACTTTATTCGAAAGCGGCCCTCGATAGGGATTTATGGGAATGAAAGAACATTCCTGTAAAACGGGGTTGTATATAATGCCCTCGCGGGTGCTGTGCGGTTATTCAAATAAATAAATAAATAAATAATGTCTGCGTTAATACGGAGCATGTCAATATGGATACCCCACCGTAGAGGTAACATTTTCGCCCGTGTGTAAGCTCAGAGGTTGGGACCAGACGCTAGAGTTTGGGAATTTACCGCTCTTTGGTTAAAAAGTTATACGCGATTTTGCGTAAATCTTCAGTGAGACAATATCGGCCCAGAAAGCCCACGAACACACGGAGATAAATTGCGTCCGCTAACAAAAACGAGCCCCATTTTCTCATTGCAAATTTCTGAAAATCGCTTCTAAACCTTGAATGAAATAACGCTAAGTTCCAAAACTTAGGCGTTTTGGTCCAGGCCATTACCGCTATATCTGGGCGGTAAAATAAGAGCGTTCTGGTGATGCGTATAGTTTAGTTCTGTGACGCCGAAAACGGATTTTGCTTTCCCCTCAAAAATACCCGTTGTAATGTTTGTTAGGGCGCAACGCTTTTGAGCCTCGATTTAACGCCTCACTTTAGTCTCTCGCTTTTGCGTCTTTTGATTTAATTACATTATGTTTACTAACAACACGAATCTATGTTGAAAATACTACCATACGTATGTCAAAAAGAAACATGCATAAAGTAATAGGCGGCTCGCGAATTTGTTTTAGACGCAGGATAGGTAAGTTATAGAAATAAGGGAACCTGTTTGTGCCGGCACGAAAGTCCATGTGCTTGGTGAATTTACTGGAATTCGGTACTTTCCCTGTTCAGTTCTAAACTGTTCGTCAAGCGTGGCTTTTTTCGCGTAGCACAGGCACACCACTACCTAAGAAAAATGTTAGTTGTATTCTCATTTTGGTTAGTGTTTATTTGAGCAAGTCGGCGCATGTTGGTTAACTATAAGCTTGAAATTACAGAAACGAAGAAAATACGTTATCTGCCGCGCCCATATATGCCGTAGAATGAATTTTTGGCGGGCAGGGTTACATTTAATAGATTTAATAATTTTCTTGTTTAAATATTTTTCTTTTTTCAATAATAGCTATTTTGTGTATACGTGAACAGCTTCTGAAGAAGACGATTACGCACATGAAAAACATGTGTACTAAATCAAAGTTTTTAGTCACCTGCTATGTCTTGTTCTACCCTCTCTTCGTTTGTTTCTACAAGCTCAATGGGACCATTCACTAATGTGTATTTTGGACTTTTCATCAAACCGTCAAATGCAGAATGCGTTTTATGAGGAACGCAGCAGACACAAACTCCTGTCTCAACCTTCCAGGCAGACGACGCCTTGTCTATCGTTGCCAAGTCCTTCTGTAGCGCGTTATTTTTTCCCTTGTTGTTGTTTTGGAGGCTTTCCCAGATGGCGATCTCTTCTCGAAGAGTATCGGAGTCCTCTCTCCCGCCTCTTTCCTTGTTTTGTTATTTCACAGTAGTGTTGTGTGACCGGCGTAGCTCCCTGTGCACGTGTTTGGCAGCCGGCCAACTCTCCTTGACCGTGGCTTGCTGTGGCACGCTCCACCTTTTTAAAACTAAAACAAAGTTAGCATAAGAACATTTTTTTTCTATTTTTAACAAAAAATTAGAGAGGTCTACTAATTTCTCTAGCGCGAAATTGGAGCGCACTCTTGAGGAGGGGAGGGTAGAATATGGAAGGGAGGGTACGCCCCCCACTCCTCCGTACACTACCCTCCTCTCCCCTCGTCCTCCCCTTCTTTCCTCCTCCTTTCCCCTCCTGCTGACAGGAAGGACAAGCAGTTTCTTGGCGTCAGAGAGGAAGGATATGTGCTAAGCAAATATAAAAGTAAAACACAAAGAAAACCAATCTCAGCCAACAGACATGCCTATGTTTTCGCAGCATTTACCTGGGTGCAGGTAAAGCCGCTAAATAAGCTGCGCCTAGAATATCGGCATTCTGTTCGCCGACATTATTGTGGGTGCCGCCGTTTTGGTGCTTGTGCAAAGCAGACGCAACTGCCGATCGTCATGATTCAAAATTGCGACTTCGTCAGCATTATGATTCGGTGTTAGGACGCTCATGTAATATTGCTTAGCTTTGGCGCGAACTCTTTAAACATTTGTGGAGGACGGAAACGCGTCTCCTGTGATTGCAGATAAAGCTTGAGATAACTTGCAACCATGATTTTAAGCTACGATATGGCCAAGTGTCGTTACTCTGAAGCATAGCTTATTTGGTGGCACTAGGTACAGGTATCGGCGTGGAGATGTCTCGGTGGCGCCGTCTGTTAGATTCTGTTCATGACATCACGGCCAGGATTTGCCTCGCCGTGGCGTCACGAGTAGCGATTCGGGCTACAGCTATCATCAGTTGAGCGCGACAAGTCCTGTGTTGTGTGTAAAAAGCACGACGAACACTTGAAGCCCATCGATTTCTTCAACCAACACCGGTGATGTGAGCTGCCTTACATCACTCCTCTTTCCGTCGACCAAATACATCGCAGAGAGCGCCTAATTGGCCGATCGTAGAGACCGTTAGAAAACCGACCATGGCAACACTTTTGGGTCGCGCACGGCGCCAATATACCATTCCAGCAGTCGCCGCCTGCGGTCTGCCATCTTTGTTCTATTCGGCGGCGGGACGCGTTCGGAGCGGACGGAGTAACTCTCTTCCGCGGAATTTCAGACGCTACGCACGCGTCCACAGCCCAATGACTCAGCGTTTTGCACATAGAGGCTATAGACCAACTCAACTCTTTGACGTCACACCACGCCGGCGGCGCCGCAGTCGGTCCTTGCGTCTTTACCTATTTTCGTTTATACTTCTTGAGCTTTCGTTTTTCTTTTTCGTCGCGAATCGCAACTGGTTGATAAACGCTCCAGACAGATCGATACCGTGTGAACGTGCTCACCGCCCCCGCCACCGCCGCTAGAAAAAAAGAAAGAAATAAAAAAATACAATGAGTCGACCTGTTCGCGTTAAACCACGGCGCGCCCGTATATATACCTCACCAAATCGTCCCATTTATTTTACCCGGAAAACGGGCCAACATTGGGCGCGCGCGCTCGTCGACCGATCCGATGAAGGTCGCGAAAGATTCGCGAATGACGCCTGTGAACAAGCTTTCAAACAAAGGAACGTTTCTTTTTATCACGTTGCAAAAAAAAAAAAAACACATTACGTTTTTGCGGTGGTAGTAAGCCTAGATTACAGAGTGTTTACAACTTCTGGACCGGGTTCACGTGTTCTATGGAGCGGAGCTCATGTTTTTCTGCTCAAATGCGCAGGGTTCTGGTGACGTCAGAACAACGCCGAGCTCTGATTGGCTCTGATTGGAAGGATACTGGGTAGGCCTCGAGACAGCTAGAATTGAGGTCTACCCAAAAGACCCTTTCAATCGGAGCCAATCGGAGCTCGGCGTTGTTCTGACGTCACTGCAACCCCTGCGCATTTGAGCAGACGAACTTGCACTTTGTGAACGAGATGCAAGGAGGTGTCAAAAACGGTCGTCGTCTTCGAGCGTCTCCGGACCTCTCCGCCCGGTTTTCTCCTCGCCCCGCAAAACGTAGCACTTGTGCTATAAACCCCTTTTCACAAGTGTGCGCCATCTAGTAGCTGTTCGACAATGATTCGAGCTCGTCCTTCTTTGGGCGCGCACCCTGAGCGCTGATTGGACACGAGGGCTGCGTCAGCGGTCGGCGTGAACTCGGCGTGAGCTCGTAATGAGAAAGAGCAGTGCGTCAGCGTTCGGTGATATAGACCAACTATAGAGAATTCGGGATGCAATCGCGCTCTTCCTATCCATGATGGATGGATGGATGGATAAATGTAAATGGCTATACCCTTTAAAAAGGGTGGTAGCTTGCGCCACCTGGCGAGAAATGTCTACCGCCAATGTTGCTGGATCTTGTATTGATAAGGGTCTATGCGGAGAGCCAGTCGTCTGCTTTTTGCGCAGGAGTTGCGGTGACGTCAGAACGACGCCGAGCTCCGATTGGTTTCGGTTGACAGGATAGGGGTTGCACCTCAATGCAAGATGCCTCGAGGTCTACCGACTAATGTTTTTTTAATCAGCCAATAAGAGCTCGGCATTCTGATATCATCGCAACCTGTTTGCATGAAGCAGAAGAACTAGCGCTTCGCAATGCGACCAATCTGTCCAGAAGGCGTCAGCCATGGAAGTGCAAGCGCTCTCCGCGGTCTGCTTTGCTCCCTCTCTTCGATCTGGGCCCTCTACGCGCGTCGGCGGCCTTAGAGCGCCACGGGTTTGTCCGGATTGTGGGGCTGCCTTCTATACCGGGAGGAGGAAATTGATTGCTCGTTTCTAAAAATAGCGGCGCCTAGCCGGGCGTCTCCGGAAGATGGGCCGACGTCCGCCGCGCACTCGGCCTCGGCGTCCCGGCTGGGACGGCTGCAGCGCGACGCCGGCGCTCCCGGGGACGATTCCCCGGCATATACCTGCGGGGGAGGATGCTTTTGCAGGTTCGCATTTGGGGAACGTGGTTCGCGCGCGTCCGGGGCACTAACTGAACGACGCTGGAAGCGACGTGGCAAAGCTCGCACTATGCTTCCATAACTTAAGGCTCCGGTTCCATGGTGGACATCTTCAATAGCTCCTATGCGGTTTAATTTATTCTTTTAAGTATTAAGAAGAACGAATACTCAAAAGTAGCTTTGCTAGCATATTTCCCACGTTCTTAGGGTGATTAATAATTAATTAAATAATTGCCGAGTAAATATCGCCACGTGCGTCTCAATTTGCTCATCCAATAGTAATTTTAAGATGCTGATAATTGTACACCGTGTACTCAGTGTCGTAATGAAGAAGTGGACGAGAGAATATGCAAACCGTTTGTGTTCAAATGTTTTTTTATAGAAAAGTTTGTTGTACAAATTACATATTTTTTAAAACACAATTGGTAACACAATTTACAGGAAAGCTCTCGCCAATTACTGCAATATATTACTGAGAATGAAATCTAAAATTATCGCCTTCTTAACACTAATATTGAAGAGACAAAATGCCAAGCATGTTGCAGTATTTACTCGTTTGTTATCTAAATGAATAATTAACGTACGCGTTTATTAGCTTCACTTAGAGTCCCAAGACCACGGAGAGTGTTTTAGCAAAGTTACTTTTGAGAATGCATATTTAGCCTTTTTTTAAAATAAATTGAAAACCTATTTCTAATTATTCGAGATGGTCAACGTGAGACCGGACCCTTAAAGGTGTGCTCCGGGGACTTTTAGAAGCTACCCAAGCAAAGACAATTTTCTGATTGCCCGGTTTTTACCCTTTTCGGCATTATATTTAGTATCTCTAAATTCAGGATAGTTATTGCAAAAGTGGCACATGAAGGCGATGCCGAAACCAACAATTAAATATACCTAGACCTTACAATGAGGCCACTGGCAGGCAGGCTTGCTGGCCGAGCAGGCAGTCTAGAAGACAGAGTATGCCGGACGTTTGTTTCGTGCTACTGCGCCGGTGCTGAGCAAGTTTCCAAAGCATTCATTTCACATCATCTAACTAATACCCGTGCCACACGGGCAACTCGAATGCCATTTACAACGAACGACATTTGTGTGATCGGCGAATCGGCTCGCAATCTGTCGCGCGTGGAATGCGCTACGCCCGGAGTGTCGCGCGCTGATTGGCCGTCCGCTCAAATGTCATTCGTTGTAAATGGCATTCGAGTTGCCCGTGTGGCACGGGTATTATTCTATTCAGTTGGGAAAGAATTCTACTGTCCAAAAGAGTGAACCGCCGCCTGTCGCTGGCGTCACTTTTTCATTGTTGCCTGTAAAGACTTCAGTTAAAAAAAAAAAAGGTAAGGACCAAAAAAATATTTAATTATTAAAAAGAAACAATAAAACTTTGTCCTAATATGTGAGGTACTATACTCTGTTTTACCTTGTGTTGTACCGCAGGAAAGGCTACAAGCGCGAGCTTCTTGCTCTAGGGCACATCTCGGCGGCACAAGCTCTCGTGCACCAAGGGCAGCTGCCAACACTATGAGCTCGCGCTTCTAGACTTCGCTGCGGTACAACATAAGGTGAAACGGAGTATAGTGCAGCTAGGTTTTTTTTATGTGTTTTGGCAAATTTGAAGCAATTATGAGGACAGTCTGCCTATATATTCGAACGCGAGGCACCGCGAGATCTGTGCTTGGAATGCCGAATGGCAATGAGTTCCAGGAGAAAACTTGGCGCGCGGGTTCGAACCACGGATATTTCAGTGACTCTTGTTTGCAGGCTGTCTTTTGTATGATCTATGATCAGTGTGACCCCGGCTTTAACGCCGCTACGATATGGACCATTTTTGTGGCACTTTTAGTGCTACTTCTGCGCCTATCCGTTTGACTGCGGGGTGAAGTGCTTTACTCTCCGATCACAACTCAGCCCGGGAAAGATATTCTAGCCGCTGTCGTCACCAATTTAACTTTGAATAGCCGGAAGTGGTTTAATATTTGAGAAACCGATTTGTGGCGTTACTTTTGACGAGAACTGTACTATATTTGTTGTTGTTGGAAAAACAAAAACCGCGTTCTCACCGAAAAAAAATTGAATTACGCAATACGGGACGATTAGCCTCCTCCCAAATGTTGCGCTAGCGGTCAGGACTTTTTGTTACGCGAGTCAGACAGTTATTGGCGATTTTCCGTAATATTCACGTGAAACGTGATTTGTCTCGTAAGTGGGGTCTAGAAATTGTCAAGCGGAAAAGCGAAGCCGCCGATTTACGCGATGCTGATTGGCTGAGCCAGGTGATGACGTCACACCTCCTAGCTCAACGCTGATTGGCTGGCGATTGCGCAGTCACTCACGCGCCACCGCTCGCCCGCCAGACAATACACTCTAAAAAAAGTATGTGCGTCTACTTTCACGCACAACACTCGAGAGCCAATCAGCGCAACTTACGGAGGCAGCTGAGCGCATGACGATGCCGAAACATTCTGTTTATCACCAAAAAACCCAGTCTGAGTTGTGACATTAAGCAATGCAAGCGTGACGTTTCGCATTGCTTAATGTCGCAACTCAGACTGCGTTTTTTGGTCTAAGCACGCATAGTTTCGGCGATTGTCATTCGCTGAGCTGCCTCCGTAAGTTGCGCTGATTGGTTCTCCGAGGTTTCAGCGTGAAATCAGACGCTACAGTTACAAATGTTGTTTAGAGTGTATCAGTTGGACTGTCGTCAGAGACGACGATCTGCGGTTATAGAGGGATTCTAGCAAGCAGTCATCACGGGTATTAAAACCCGAGGTAATAGCTGCCGGTATCTCCAGTTCCAAGAAATAGCTATTGAGTGTACACGCCACGCGTTATAGATGAGTCGCTAACACTAACCGATAAAGAGCGCCGAGAGTGTAGACGTCAATCCCAGAAGCAGCTGGGATGAACGCCACGTTCACTCACACGTCGCATCTCACGTTCAACACAAGTAATTACCCACCAAATTACTACGCTTTCTTTTGTAAATTGAGAGCATGAAAGTAAGTGAAGCACGCAACCCGGTACGGCTGCCAATTTTTCCGACTGACATTTTCGAAAATTTTCAAAACTTTTGAAGCACTAAACGAAAAGTTCTGAGCACTTTGGCACGCGGTCTCAACCGCTAGCGCGAGCACTTGGGCGGAGCTTGAGCGTTCGGTGACGCGTAGTCTGACTGTCTCCTTTGGCAAACAACAACAACAACAAAAATACACACACAAGATCACGATTATCTTTTCTCTGAAGCACACGGTACTTCGCTTCATTTGAACATCAGTGCACAGCTTATCCTACGCCTGAAACGCAATTCGTCTCGGCGTGTATTAACTTTTTGTGCGTGTCCTACCGTCGGCTAATCGAAGCAAGCGCAGTGAGAGCGCCTTGACCTGGGGCTTTTGCTACGCGTGTGTACGCTTACATGTCTTCTCGACTCCGTTTTACTCCTAGTCCGTCGGCAACCGATGCTCGGATCCGATGGAGGTCAATCAAGTAGAGCCTAAAATGCATCGTCATGTCGCGCTCGTCGTCTTTTCGCGTTTGCTTCACCGACGAAACTAAATCACGTACATTGGATGTGTTCGCGATCCTGCGCATTTTCGTGCGCGGGATTGGTTTAGCCGTTTGATCACAAACCCACGAGGACAAGGAACGAACGACATGACGGTGCAAATTTGACCTCGGCTCGATTGGAACCTCCGGGTCGCGAAAGCGTCGGCTGCCGACGGACTTAAATGTGGTGGAGCTCAGCCCCGAAATATTCTTTTTTATTATGTTTATGGCGGTGCAGGCGCAAACGGAACTGGAAAAAACATAAACAAATGGCGTTAAAAAAATTAAATTACATAGATACCTACAATGTTTGTCAGGTGCGAGAAAGAGGTGACTGTTGTAGCGAGCGAGTCTCGACTGTGTGCGTTGTCACTTCCCGCGATGAACTACCTCCGAACCTAGGGACCGCCAGGTTCAATCGCGAGTCAGTTAGAACCCCCCACCCTCCGGCATATTGCTCAGACGTGCGCGTCGGACTAATTGCGACACGTCGGAGCCATGCGTCGTGGGGTTCGAAATTGGCTCGTGATTGAACCTGGCGGTTTGTAGCTTTGTCTATATAATCGATCGTTGGGTGACTTCCTGCGTGATGCGCATTTTTTTCTTTATTTTGTTCGCGGTGTAGCAAACATAATGTTAAAGATGGGTGACAATTCATCGATTAATAAATAATCTCTCTGTCATAAGGTACCGTAATATTTCTTTTTGTATTTCGTTTCTCATTAAGTCCGACTGGAACCAACGCTACGCTGCCTTGGAAGCAATCATCAAGTGCCAAAAAGTATACGGTCAAGGCGCTATTCTTTTGAACGCGTTTTCGATCATCGGCTGAACCAATCACTAACAGTAAATTCGGCGTGATCCTGCTTTTCTTTTCTTTCAAAACGAGAACGCCTTGACCATATACTTTTTGCGCTTTTCGATTGGCTACGGCGGATTATGGTGTTGGATGTGGTCGTATAGAGTATAGAACTGCGGTTCTACACACCTCAGATTTTATATTTCAGTCGCGGCGTCACAATCCTGAAAAATGTAACATAAATATGTTTTCTTGTTTTTTTTTAACTGGATTAGTTATTTTTCTGACGACCCACTTTCAATGTGAGTACCTGCAGTTCCGTGTAAAGCCGCGAATTCTGAAGAACGTCGGCTGTTACACTGCTTTGATAGAAGCTATATGATGGTACCTTCCCTTAAGGTCGCCCCGTAAGCTGTTGACAATTTCTATTCATCGTTATGAGTCGTGAAGTTTCTGATTGATTATCCATCCTGGACAGGGCACTAAATTAGAATACGGTATACATAAATAAATCGTGGATGTACGTGTAGCTGTTCCGATTGCATAGTTCTCCGTCGTTCGTAATATTTATATTGCAAAAAAAACACAAAAAAACAAGGTGTATTTGCCTTATTTACGGTGCTGAAGCTAGAAGTCAAATTCGCCTGTTCGGCAAGATGCATAATTCGTACTCACTTTAAATAAACAAAAAAAGACAAAAGAAAAGAGAAACGACAAAAAGCGATAGAAGGCAAAAAAACAAACAAAAAACACACACGTTAAGAAAATGAAAGTGGTAGAAAAACAGCGACATTTGGCTTCTATTCATCGAACAGCACGAATCAGTTGGGAATTTTTTTTTACTTAACCGAAAAGTAATTTAGCCTGACACCAATATCATTTAAAATAAGAATACCGACTAATGCAAAATGAGATTCCGCAGCGGTTGTCAGGTCATGGGCTAGGTGGTCTTCACGCACCGCGGAAAAAGGTTAAAAAAAATTATTTTTGCTTTTTATTTTTGTGGTTGTTATTGTGGCATCTCCATCAATTAGACACGGGTGAGTCTTACGCGAGAAATAGCCCGAAAGACGATATTGAGGGGTTATTGTGACCACGGGTTATAGACCGAGTCCTTCAGCGTTGTACTAAAGGTGTCTAAATAAAACACAAGCTCGTATGTATGTCTTATTTTAAATATGGGCGCAAGCGCGGCAGTTTGACGCGCGGCAGCACGACGCGAAAGCATCTCGAAACCATTAGGAAAGCGTAGCAATGACTTGCGGTCCAGATGTACAGGCTGTTAATTTTTTGTGTTTTTACTGTGCGTTTTGTTTTTCACCTCAACTTTAAACTATGCAATTTAGAAAGCTATTTCTCCGTCCAAATGTAGCGCGAACGGTCCAAACCAGGTGCCAAACTTTCAGAACTGACTGCTATCTTGTTTTTTAAAAAAGTTACAATTGATTTTGTTTTTAAATTTTTCATTAGAAAATGGTGGCCGACGGAGTTCTCGAACACATGGAGCTGAATCACGCCAGTCACCGAAAACGGCCGAACACGGGCCCCGTTTTCCCAAGTTTCAGAAAATCACATAATGTTTGGCTAGAAATAGGAAATAGTTCTGTAACTTTGGCATCTGGGCTGCGAGGAATGAGCGTTCGGCAAGGCAAAGCTTATTTTTACGGGGAAAACATTTGTTGTTGCTGTGTGTGTGTGTGTGTGTGTGTGTGTGTGTGTGTGGTGTGTGTGTGTGTGTGTGTGTGTACGTGTGTGTGTCTGTGTGTGTGTGTGTGCTGTGTGTGTGTTTGGGGGGAGGGGGCACGCTTTGTAAAAAGATACCATGGTGCATTTAACGCGGCAAGCTTTGTAAACCTGCTGGTGAAAAAAACAAACACACCCTGCATCTTAATACTAGCGTATCGGTTGATCGAAATAATTTATTCAGTTTAATTCGCATAATCGCAGGTATAACCGAGTATTAAAATCATTTCCGAATCCCTTCGCGTGACCCAAAAATGTTACACCTTGACGTCACTTGACGCCGTCACATGATGTGGTACTGTGACTGACGTCATGCGGCGCTATGACATCACGAGACATTGTTAAATTCATTACGTTCTTTATTGCTACGGAACGGGCAGGACCGGTATGGCGCCCAGATCAGTTCCAATGGCTTGCTGCCTCGCGCATGCCCTTGCTCGAGAGCATGGCTCGCGCTGCCCGGTTTGTGTGGGCGGCAGCTTGGTTGCTTGGTACGCAACACATCTTCCCCCTTAGATGGAGTCTCCATATCTAGAAGGTGGGCGCCTAGCCCGAGAGCTGGTGCGCCGATCAACTTGGACGGGAACATCCGGTGCAGCTCCTTCTGGAGACTGTACTGGTAGAAACGGAGGCAGCTCTTCAGCAGCAACGGTTGAATGCTGTGCCGGTAGTCTTGCAGGCGGCTCCTCAGCAGCAACAGTCGGAGTGGCAGGACTGGCCTCAGCTGCTGTGAACCACGCTGCTGGTGGCATCGTTTCGCATGAGCCTCTTGCCAAGAGACTATGGGGCCCGGATGTTTGAGGCGTAACTCCAGATAGTCGTCTTCGAATGTGGTCGACGTGTCTGCGGATTTCTCCAAACGCCGTTTGGAGAAGCCAAGATCGTAGACCGAGCTGCTTGAGTAGTGTTCCTTCTAGCCACCTCGGTTTTCCGCGAAAATTTAAAGCAAACACAGGTTGCCCTTCAACAAAGCGGCGCGAAGGGGTCGTCACCTCTCTTCCTTCCTCGCCTTCTCTTTGGTTGCATGTTTCTGGTTCTGGTGTAACTCGGCTTATGTTTGATGCCAGTTCCCGGCCGAACATTAGCAGCGCGGGTGTTTTCCCTGTGGAGGATGTGACAGTGGTGTGCTGCTTGTAGAGGAATCTTGCCAGTCTTACTAACAAGCTGCCGACTTTGTCTTTTTGAAGTGCTTGCTTCAATTCAAAGACCATCCGCTCCGCCTGGCCGTTGGTAGCCGGATGGTATGGTGCGCTTGTCACAGGCTCCACACTGTTTCGTTGGTAGAAATCGAGTACCTCCCTTGACACAAACACGCTCCCATTGTCCGACATCACCTTCCGTGGCAATCCGAATGTCGCGAAGATAGCACGCAGCTCTCTAATAACAGCTGTGGACGTGGCTGAGGTCATCGCTCTCACCTCAAGCCATTTTGTGTACGAGTCCACAACTACGAGGAACATGTGTCCTTCCATCGGGCCGGCAAAATCAAGGTGTATGGTGTGCCATGGTTGAGATGCATGTTCCCAGTTTGGCACAGCGGCTCTCATCGGAATACGCCGGGATTCCTGGCAGATTCGGCATGCTTCGACTGCATGTTCAATGTCCCTATCGATAGCGGGCCACCATAAGTAGCTCCTGGCTGACGTCTTCATCGAAACGATGCCCTTGTGTCCAGCATGGAGCAAATCCATTGCTTCGGTACGTGCCTGTGTGGGAATGACCACCCTCGAGCCCCAAATAACGCATCCTCGTTGAGTCGACAGCTCTGTCACTTTCTTCTTGTAGGGAGCAAACTCTTCACCCCTGAGGCGGTCAAGTGTTCCTTGCTGCAACGCCTTGAAGATATGAGACAAGGTGGGGTCTTGAAGTGTCATTTCTGCGATTCTTTTCGCCGTGAGCGGCGAGACCGGCAGCGCCTCGATCATCAGCACGTCTCCGGGTGGACAGGGTTCGTCCTCACTATCATGTAAAGGAAGGCGACTTAACGCGTCGGCGTTCTGGTGTCTCTTTCCCGGCCGATACACTAGCTCATAGTCGTAGGCTGCCAGCTTGACACACCATCGCATCATGCGTGGAGACAGCACTTGAGGTACTGGCTTCTGTGGTCCCAGGATGCCGAGGAGTGGTTGATGATCCGTGACGATGATTATGTGTCGTCCGGCAATGTACTGATGAAAATGGATTGCCCCGTAGATAATGGCGAGGCCCTCCTTATCCAGCTGCGAGTAGTTCCTCTCAGCGTCTCCCAAAGTCCTTGAAGCAAACGCTATTGGAGCTTCTCGCCCTGCGCTATCAACCTGTGCCAAAACGGCACCAACACCGTACGGTGAGGCATCACAGGAGAGTATAAGAGGTCTAGACTCATCATAATGGATCAAGGTGGTCCGCTGCAAGATGAGTTCCTTGAGCTTTCTGAATGCGGTCTTGTGAGGAGCCTCCCAGCTCCACGGCCTGTTCTTCTCTAGAAGGGTATACAGGTCTTTTGCTACTGTTGCTCGGTTTTCCAGAAACCTGTCATAGAAGGCGAGCATCCCGAGAAAAGACTGGAGCGTCGTCTTTGAAGTCGGTTCTGGCAGATCACGAATCGCCTTCAACTTGTCATCCGTTGGATGGATGCCTGCTGAGTTGATCTTGAAACCGAGGAAGGTTACTTCCGGGACTCCAAAGAAACATTTTTTTCTGTTGGCACGAAGACCAATATCTTCAAGTCTTGAGAGGACGATGTCTAGTCGATGATTGTGCTCCTCCTGTGTGGACCCAGCGACGATGATATCATCCAGGTATGCACTGATACCTGATATCCCCGCAAGAGTCGTGTCCATGCACCTTTGGAATATTGCTGGAGCCGCGGAAACACCGAAGGGCAGTCGGTTGACACGGTAAAGCCCCTTGACTGTGTTAATGGTCAGAGTCTTGGCTGTAGCGTCAGTGACCTTGAGTTGTTGATATGCCTGTGTCAGGTCTATTGTTGAAAAAATTCTTCCGCCGTGTAGTTTCGCCAAGACCTCTGTGACAGTCGGCAACGGGTAAGATGCTGCTTGGGCTACAGCGTTCACAGTGCTGCGGTAATCGCCACAGAGTCGAATACTACCGTCTTTTTTGCGCACGACGACGACCGGAGTTGCCCATTCCGAATGTTGTGCGGGCTCAATCACCTCCTGGTCCGTCAGACGTTGTAGTTCCGCTTCAACGGCTGGCCGGAGTGCGAATGGCACCGTTCGTGATTTCAGGAACTTAGGTTGTGCTCCTTCGCGCAACTCTAGTGTGACCGCTGGTCCCTTGAAGCCATTTAGGTTGCCATCAAACACTGCTGAGTGACGTTCAAGTATGCCTACCAGGCTCTGTTCGTGCAGTACTTGGTGAATGCCGCTGAGGCTAATGCCTAATGGGGCGAACCAATTACGACCAAGGAGGTTGCATCCTGGGCCGCTCATTATCAATAGAGGAAGTTTTTCACTGCGCTGCTTGAAGCGCACGCTGACGTTAACCGTCCCTAGTGGCTGCAACCCTTCTCCTGACCATGTTCGCAGCGCAATGCTGGCGGGGTGAAGTGGTGGCAGGTCACGGGGCCATGATTTCCGATACGTGTCTTCATTGATGATAGAATAGGCTGCCCCTGAATCCACCTCGAATAGCAGTGGCACGCCTTGTACGTCCAACGATACCATATGTTTCTGGGGTGCTCTCCTCACCCCTGTCATTGCATTTAGGTCATGCAAAATGCTCTCTTCCGTAATCGCGACATCGAGTGGCTCTTCTGAGGAGTCGAAAACGTGCAATCGTCTAGTTGCCTTCGATAAGCTGCTGCTGTTTTTCTTCTTGAAGCATGCTTTTTCAACGTGACCGACTTTCTTGCAAAAGCTGCACCTCGAGGTGCGCGACTCGCACGTTTCGGGATTGTGGAGTTCTGCGCAGCGGTAACAGGGTTTGCGCTGCTCTGGTGGAGCTGTTTGTGCGCGGGCGGTCTTGTTGACTTCGCTGAAATCAGCTTTGATTTTCTTTTGATAGTCTTTCGCGTTTTCCGCCCGCACAGCGATATCGAATGCCTTGATGAACGTGAGGTCTTGTTCGGCAAACAATCTTTGTTGCAGAGTGTCGTCTTGCAGTCCGCAGACAAAACGATCACGTAGCATTACGTCGATGGGCAACATCGTTGATCTCAGGTCGGGCCGAACGGTAGGAGTTGCAGTCGCACTCACCGCTGTGGATTCGGACGTTGGAACCGTAGGAGGCTGGGCCGAAGGCAGGGCCGGTGACGTGCCGAAGTTGCAATCTGCCGCGAGAGCTTTTAACGCTGCTACGTAGGCGGCTACTGTTTCGTGCGGCAGTTGGTCCCGGCGCTGAAACTTGCAGCGACTGAACAGCTCCGACGGGCGGGGATCGTAGTGGTCACGCAGCAGACTGACGATTTCTTGGAATGAGTGGTCGCTCGGTGTCCCCGGTGCCACTAATGCCTTGACGGTTTCGAATGTGTTCGGTCCACATAGGGTCAGCAAGATAGCGCGCTTCTTGCCGCCGTCGGTGATACCGTTGGCTTGGAAGTAGAAATCCAGTCGCTCTGCCCAGGACGACCATCCCTTGCCGGAGAATTCCTCCACGGAGCCGTGAGTCGCCATGCTTCCCTGGATTTACCGTCGTAGAGTTCGTGCCGTTTCCTCGTCGCCAATTGTTAAATTCATTACGTTCTTTATTGCTACGGAACGGGCAGGACCGGTATGGCGCCCAGATCAGTTCCAATGGCTTGCTGCCTCGCGCATGCCCTTGCTCGAGAGCATGGCTCGCGCTGCCCGGTTTGTG
>JAZHYW010013896.1:0-44070 GCA_037355805.1 Ixodes ricinus | reverse complement strand
CACACACACACAGCATTTGTTTTTAAGAAAATCCCACTTTGTTTCGGGGTATTGTGTGCCTAGACTTGAGAGTGTTTTGAACTGCTCGATCACAGTAACGTGACTTATGACTGAGCGTTTGCAATACAAGCTGTCGAGGATGAGGCGAATCTGTCGATTATCTACAAGCGTCTCGAACCTTTCCTCGGCAGCTCCACCCTCAAACGCTCTTCACGTGACTTCGGTTGCTCCCTCTCTTTAAACTAGGCTCTCTGGCTGGGTGACCAGAACGCAGCTACACTGCGTTTGAACAATATCTCTCCCCAACCCCCCCCCCCCCCCCCCGCGTCCATGCACTTCGCGGCACGCCATCATCGCGCGATGTATTATATGACGCACTCTTCTCCGTGCGAGGACACCACTCACTTTTTACTTACCGGAGGCGTCGAACACGCACCGACCTAAAAACATCAAGATGCGGTAGCGGCGCCCACCTTATCGGAATGGAGACCAAAGGTGTCACCGACTGGTGCTGCACTGTCATTCTCAGAGCAATTTCTTTTCGCGGTTTTATTTTCGTGCGGCCGACGCCCGGGGCGATGTCGGGCGTTCGGGACCGTCCGACGACCTCGAAAGAAATGCGAACGCTGTCAGCGACAGCTGGGATCTCGGCACGCATGGCCCCGCAGGGCTGCACTCTCAAGAATCGTACGGCTCGCCGAGTTAGTCGGGGGCGTGGAAGGCGCTTTCTTGTGCACTGGGTCGGCGAGTTGGGGAGAATGTTCTCCGAGGTTATCTCGCGGGCCCTGAAGCTTGAAACCGACTTCTACGACAATCAGCTGACGGTCATTGAAGAGAGGAAGGCGGACTCACCGGCGCTCGGTAGTGGTCGTTCGCAGCAATCCCAGAGTTTTGTGTATGATTTTATACCTTGCATCTCGAACAATTTTATGCTTCGACTTTAGATTGGCGCTTTATACTAGAACGAATTACCCTTGCTAATGTAAAGTATATATATATAAATAGGCATCCTAATTGATTCGGAACCTTCTTTATGAACTTGAGTGAGGCTCCTTCACAAGCCAATGTCGGCCTTAATAGGGAGTTTCACAGGAAAAAGAAAACAACTCTCCGTTGTTTTCACACACACACACACACACACACACACACACACACACACACACACACACACGCACACGCACACGCACACGCACGCACGCACGCACGCACGCACGCACGCACACGCACGCACGCACGCACGCACACACGCGCACGCACACACGCACGCACACACAGACACACACACACACACACACACGCACGCGCGCGCACACACACAAAGCGCATTGCGTTTTTTACGTCCTTTGATAGATTTTTTGAGAAGTAAGAGAAGCCAGAACAAGTGGAACAAATCGGATTCTTTCAGTTCAGTCAGCTGCTGTCCTCCGCCCTTCGCTTCCTAAAACCCGCGTTTCCACGCATTCGGCGCCTTGAAGCGTGGCACTGCTTTCAGATGCACAAAGAGAACATTTTATCTATACTCACTGACAAACGTAAGAAACGCAGAGTGTGACAGGTCACAGAGCGCCTTATCATCACTCCATTAGCATCAGCCGATAACAACGCCGAGAACGAATCACGGAGCAACCAGTGTCATTATAATAACTCACTCCCAGTAATTCATACGCTGTCAGGAATCATAGACTGGGTGAACGCATGGTATGGCTCGTTTCGACCATCTCATTATTACTCTAGTAAGTGGCTTATGATATTCACGGTCAAAGGTTGAAGGTGAAAGGATAATCACACGTTTCTTAGTTTGTCGGTGCCTATGGAAGCTTTATTCTTCTCGGGTTGTATTTTTATTATTGCCTTGTCCTATTTTGTACCAACACGTCGAAAGTAGTGACCGCCGAATTCGAAGCAACACCCGATAAAGCGAAAATATTTGTCAGGCAGAACCTAATTGGCACAAAAAAAGAAGATAAAAGAAAAAGAAACTGAGAACAAATGGTCGATAAAAGGGCAAGATTTGTGGTGAATGCGCGCGTGAAAGCTTAGTGCCGCGGAGGCATGCGGTTTATAGAATCTCGTTTTAGCGAACGCCGTTTTACCGACCCCAGTTTATCGAAATATTTTACAAAGAAACCCAGTTTAGAGAAAATGGAAATGAGCCTCCTTTTAGCGAATTTGGCCGCCGCGAAGTGGCCTGTGCGGATAAGTCAGGTGAGTTAACATTTTTCTAATGAGCCGCTGCAGACTGCCGCCGCGAAGCGGCGGAGCGCAGCGGGTGGCTTGGGTTAACACGCGCACCAGTGATACACGCGCGAAGTAGAACAGTCCTTTTTAAATAGCGTCCCCTTTTCGATAAACGGCATTTTTCTAAACTGAGGCTCTGCTTTCTCTAAACCGTGCTTCGATAAAACGTGCCAGTTCTCTAAAACGCGCTTCGACGAAATGGCATTCGATCAACCGTAGTAAACCCTTAGTGCCGAAGTTCATCCCCTTCTCAGTGTAATACGTGATAGTACGGAAGAGACACAGTAATTTAGAAATATTCCGTTTTGTAATCACGACATAGTCTTATCTATTTTTATTGTTGTCAAACGTGGCTAAGGCCAACGGATAGACTTTATGACGAGGTCGGTGCCAGCCAGGGCGCGTTGCATGCTGGGAGCAATTCGTCTGCTTCTGCACAGGAGTGATGGTGACGTCATTAAAACGCCGAGCTCTGATTGGCTCCGATTGAAGGATAGTGGGTAGACCTCAAAGGAAGCTGCCTTGAGATCTACCCACTATTCTTCAATCGGAGCCAATCAGGAGTTTGGCGGTCCGACGTCACCAGAACCCTTAAAAAAAAGCAGACGAGCTTGCGCTCCGCATACCTTGTGTCGTGTTTATCATCCGGACAATGCCCCCCCCCCTCCCTTACATCCCGTTTTTGGAAGAGGGGGATGAGCATAAAGGTGTTTACATTTTTTAAATTTATTCAAGGTACCTCGCTGCGACTATACTGCCGACGATAGCCTTCCATATTGCCTATGTTAGTTTATCACGGATGAAAGAGCTTGCCCTCGCGTCTCCTTAAAAATAGCTATAATCGTTTAACATGAAGACCAAGGAAAGCCTATGCTATGATACAGAAGGAACCGATATGACAGCGTCAAAAGTGCATAATCGCGGGACTCGACGTCTTCCTGCAATTGCTTTCATCCGGTAAACCGATCACGCGCAGTAGGGAATTGTCAAGGCCCTACTGCGCCCTGACCAACAGGGCATTGTCAAGTCAAATAGATGTGCTTTTATGGAGGTCTAAACAGTAGAAAGTACAGAAAACACGGATTGTTGGTGTTACGTTGTTGTGCCTGTCCGTATGATGGAGACTCGTGCAACATACAAAAATGAGAATACCCTCTGATTAATGCATAGGCGTTAACTTCGTGACAAAATCGCAGAGAGCCAATTACTACAGTAGTCCAGTATATGCGTGCAGATTAAATAAGAAGACTACAAAAACGTTTCGACCTAAAATAATCAGGCGTGCAATGTGCAACTTTGCACGACGTTTCTTGCATGTTCGCAAAATGCCCAATATCACTTCGCAAATTCATTATCGGGAAGAATTTCGATAAGACCTCCTCATTGACGACGCTCTTTCCTATTATCGCAGTGATTGGCCTTTTGAGTTGCGAAAAAAGTAGACGAGCAGACGCTTTTGACAGCGTAGTTAATCTGACGTGTACACATTATGGCACTTTAATCGGTGATCATCTCATCCGGGTTCTGATTACTGGCCGGTGTCGTCAATTGCCTATACCGTTTTGTTTTAGTTTGAAGCATATTTTGTCGATTTTAATTTGGCTAACGGCTCACCGTTCATTGGACTTTTTACAGCCACATAAAGCAACATTGGCGGTCACCATTTCTTTGGTCCTCACCGGATTCTCATGTAGCACTCAATTTGATACGAGTTAGACCGTGTTTACGCCGAACACCAACGCAGCCCTCGTGCCCTGTACATTTCGGGGCACGTGCTCCAACAATGACGGAGGCGAATAATTGGCGTAGCAGCTTCTAGATGGCGCGTACTTTTGAAAAGGGTCAATTACAAACCCGCGCAAGGTTTCTTCAAAAGAATAAAAAAAAATAGAGGGCGGTACAATGACTTGCTTGTCGCGTCGTTTACCAGGTGGAGATTTCCTCTTCCGCCACATCGCTAATACATCGTACAAAAAACAACAGTCTGCAAACCCTGTGTGAAGCCTGATTCGCACGGTGCGAATTTATTCGCGATTTCGCAATTGCAACGTGGCTCGCGCGGCCAAAAAAAAAAAAAGAAAAAAGAAAAAGAAAGCACGGTAAATGCCAAGGTGCCCGACGTCGCAGTTGCAAAATCGCAAGCAAAATCGCATAATGAGAATCGATATTGGGGCGTGTTTCTTCTTTCTATGACGGGGCCTAGTCACACGGTTCCAAAATAAAGAGAAGAAAAACTGCCTGCAGGCTTGTTAAGAGCTTATAATGGAGACTTTTAGCGAACCGTTTTTTGCACATCCGGTACGGTCTGATGGGCCTTCTGGTACGAACTGCACATATGCGAGTCTTCTCTGGTAGCGCATGCGCAGTGCGTACTGGACGGCCCATTGTACTGGCACGGGATGTGTAACAACGGTTCCCCTAAAACTCCGTGTTATGTACGAAGAAGACACGCTTTCAACTTGGTTGAGGCGTGGCCTCGGATGATTCTGTTATCATTGTATGCCGCGAACACCGTGTCTTTTGCACGATGCATGAGCAGGGGAGTGCGACAACGTGTGCGAGTCTCTCGCTGAGTTCCTCCCTTCTGTCCTGCTGCGCAGCAGTGGTGGGAGGTCAAAGTGAGACGAACACGGACATTAAGCCGATTGCTCCCGCTCGGACTCAGTTCGTGGGCGTCATCAAAAAGTAAGCGAGGTCGGTCACTTTTTCCCCCGAGTGGGCGTTGCTATTCGAGCCGGTGGGGCGTTGCACGATGATGATGCATCTGTTGCCGTCTGGCCACGGAAATTTCCTGAACCAGTGGCACGTGTCCATAATTTCGAAATACCCAACTGGCGTAAACAATGAAAAAAAAAAAACAGTACGAGGTAGAGCATAAAATAGGTGAACACCCTAGTTTTGGCAGAGATATATCTTAAATTGGCGGACATGGTTCTGTTGCGCTTCATTTTTTTTCTTTCTAATTCTATCTCGGGGAAGATGAAATTTAAAATTATGTTAATTCTACAGGTAAAGTCAGGAGCCGCAGAATAGGCAGCGCGCTTTGAGCTCCTTTCACAACTAAGGCAATAAGGTTTCTTTTTTTTTTCGGAAACAGAAGTACAAATATGTCAACTATAAAGGTGCCGATCGAATTCATTTCTCTAGCGTATGAGATTTGGTGTCGTATTACTGTTAGTAATACTCGACACTGTTAGTGCGAACATGCCATCCGCGGTGGTCTCTCTATCTCTCTCTCTCAGTATTGAAACACTGGGATCGAAACCACTATAGTGATTGAAAGTGCTCGGTTGAGGTGTTAACTTAGGTAGTAAATTGTGAAGCCCGCCAATACTCTTTCGAGGTAAAATGAAAAAAAAAAAAAAGCGCCGAAGTCGTGTTTGCGCTGAGAGTGGCGCCTAATATACACCGTCTTTTGTAAAGGCAACAATACGTGCTGCCATGTTTTGTTATTGCCTTTTTGGTAACACTCTAGGCCTGGGCACCAGCCGTAGCATAATTTGGCGTTCCAAAGGTTCTACAGTAAATTTCGGCGTCTTATTTTACAGAAAAAGAAAAGTCCAGTGGGCAGTCGTTTAGGCCGTACGACATGATAAACAACGGTTGTAGAGGGTGGGTTTGGAAACCACGTTTTTGGGTTCAGCAAACCATCTGTGCTCGCACAGGTGAACCTGTTACAACAACGTTTAGAAACTTACGGATGAGACAGAGAAGCGCTATTTTGATTTAGACGGTTTTTGAAGAGTATTACTGTAATTGGAAATGGTGCGTTCCGCGTCAGACGATCTCTCATGGAGCACGCATATAACACTCGTCCTGTCTAATGCTAACTGCTCTCTTGGCTATCTACGACGGAATCTAAAACTTGCACCATCATCAGTGAAGCAACTAGCCTGACACTACACTTGTAAGATCGCAACTTGAATACGCGTCATCCATCTGGTCCCCTTGGCAACATTCATTGATAACAAACATAGAGGCACCTCAAAATCGCGCAATCAGATTCATTTTTCGGATTACTCACAAGACACCAGCATAACTTCTTTACAAATAAAAGGCTAACCTTGATCTGCTCTCATCTAAAAGAAAATTATCACGCCTGTCTCTTTTTCACATGATTTACTATCATAATCATGACTTCAGAACTTCACTATTATTCACAGCCACTGGAATATTTCCTTGCACTGATAAGGTCTTTAAAGTTCGTCCAATTTTCGCCTCGTCAGTTTCGTTTCTTAACTCCACCTTGCCATTAACAATAACAGACTGAAATAGCCTGCCTAACAGTATCGTGACCCAGACAGATCATAACACATTTATATCCTAACTGACCATTCATCTGCAGCTGCACTAATAGCAAAGTCATTTCATGTTTATAGAAATGTTTTATTTGTGTATTTTTCTGTTTAATCAGGTGTATTAAAGATGCTTTGAGTGTTTATTTTTTCCTATTTTTGTTGCTTTATATAACAATGTTCTCCAGCGTGTAACCCACTTTTTGTTTGTTCCTTTATATGTTTTTTTTTCAGCAGGTGGTGGTCATTTACAGTTATAGGTTGCCTAGCAGGAGATAAGGCACTATCATGAATAACCCGATCAGGCAATTCGAGCAATCTGTTAAAAACGCGCGCATCTAAAAGAGTCGATACCGTCTTACTTTGACTGTGAGTTCGCCATGAAACCAGAAGAGGAGCTCTACAAAAAAAAATGCACAACTATCTAGGGGAAAGGAGATACACAGAAGAAAAAAAAGAGAGACAGGACGACAACGTTTGAGACGTTGTCGTTCTGTCCCCTTTTTTGTGGCTCGCGCCCTCGCATGCGCGATAACTTTTATCACAGGAGTTCTGTCGGCTCACATTGCTTGATTATCATTTGCGAGAAAAAGTAACGTTGAAGATTTCTTCATAAGAGATCGCGTTTACGGAAAACAAACTACTTTTTTTTTTATTCACGGTTTTCGCGGGAGTGGATTGTATTCCCCAGACAGCGAGCGCGAGCACGCAACCCTGAAAGCGGCTCAGGTTGCGCGAGCGTAAGCTGGATTAAGGTACGGACTTAATCCTTACTAGTTCCGTTCCTAGCTGTGACGCGAACGGGAAACCCGGGGTCGGTCCTCTTTATTGTTATTATTTAATTATATTTATTTACTTCGGTATTGATTTATTTTGAACATACCTCCAGCCGTCAGGCCAAAGCGGGGGGGGGGGGGGGGAAGGGGGCAGGTAAGTAGGTGTGT
The DNA here is from genome assembly GCA_037355805.1 of Ixodes ricinus. NCBI lineage: Eukaryota > Metazoa > Arthropoda > Arachnida > Ixodida > Ixodidae > Ixodes > Ixodes ricinus. The sequence goes on along the minus strand of JAZHYW010013896.1, from coordinate 36,593 downwards.
GAAAAGCGAGAGCTCCCACACATATTAGGACCTTTTATCGAGGAAGAAATGCACGTTTGCACTATTACATCAATAGTGAATAGTCGATTTAATTTGTCAATGCATTTCACACGAAGAAAAAAACATGGTTAATAAAAGAGTCCGTGTTCAGTTGGTATGTCGTAATAGACTTGTTGTGTTTAGTCCAATAGTAGGTGACAAGTTTGTCACCTACTATAGGACTTGCGCCTCCAATTGCAACCTTTCTGCCTTTGACAGCACTTTATCGCACGCGCAGCCAAGGCGAGGCCGAACGCAACGAGCACGTGCTGGAGGCGGAGCATCTGTTCGTTGTCTTATTAATCTGTTCCCAACGATATACATTTACGGTTGGATGTTTTCACGTCAGATCTTACAATAATGATCCAGGTCATATTTTTTTTAATATTCATGTAAAAAATATATATATTCGAAAGCCACGTTCTTGGGAAAAGGATTCGGCTATATCTGAACGCTGTGGCTCATTTTCTTCTGGAGATGTACCATTTTAAAACCCTGAAGCACGGAGATCGCCAGTGTTTCACCCAAGTACTTTGCACAGGCGTTAATTTCACACCAAAGCTTGCTCGTAGGAACATTCTTTTTATTTGTTGTACAAAAGGTTTACAACATTTGCACAAAATATTCAAGTTACCAGCAAAAATTTTTTATGCAAAAATATTTACGAAATACGTGAAATAAACGCGTTCTAGAGAAAGATTCTAAATTATTTTATCAACAATCTACTTCATATAATTTTCGTAAAATATATCAAAGTGGGTATCCATAGATGCGTATTTACGAATATTTAAACATATATGCTGAGCCATTATTCTAGTTGTTTTATTAAAGAATAAACGTGGTTGATTTCAATAAGGATAACAAATTTGCACGTCAGTATAAAAGCAGCAATTCCATCTTTTCTTCCTTTTAAAATCTCCTTACCCTTTTGCAGTGACTTGAACGAACATGTGATGGCAAAACATTGAGTAACCTATGACCCCCGAAGAAGAAAGCGAAGACAAACCTTCGCTCAAAGTGAGCTAGCTTGACCTTGTTATTGGGGCACTGCAGCACGACGTTGGCTCCAAAGATACATTTTTTTTAGAGTCGACGAAGGTTGTACACTGGTGATGCTCTTTTGTAGGATACAGAAGGTCGCGCTGTCCCTCGCTAATTTTTATATTTGTGTTTCCTTGCGTTGCCTTTTAAGTCACAGTTTATTGCAGTTTGCGTAACACAGTTTACATATGATACGCATGCGTATCACGACGGAATAACTTCCCACCGAGACTGAATGGCTTATCCCGTCCATCAACAGACGTAACGCGTACAACCCAACGGCGGAGGATGGGAATTCCAGGTCGTTGCGTTGAAGCTTTTCCCCGTAACACGAGCCGGAACGCACATGCTTTGTCTCAGAAGCTTTTAAGCTGCCGTCTAGAATCTACGCTTTGAGTATCGATAAACCATTCTCCGATCGCCCCGTGGATGCCGCCATTTTGTTGCCTTGTGCAGAGCGATGGCGCAACTGGCGATTGTATTTACGATTGGGAAATGTGACTTTTGCTGCTTGAGATACGACTCGTCAGGACGCTCAAGTGAGATAACTTTTCTCCATCGCCGAATGCTTTGATCTGGGGGACGAAACAAAGTTTCTTCCGATTTAAGACAAAGCTTCCGATAACTGCGACACAATCAATATAAGCAACAAGATAACTGAAGCGTCTTTACTCTACATCGTAGGTTATTTATAATCACTTACAGTAGGCCTAGAACGGTGGAGAGTTCCTTCGGTCCTTCCTTCAACGACCTGCCGGTGTCACGAGGGGCTTCGTGCGTGCACGCCCCTTCAAATCAGAATGAAAGGCAAAGAGGTGCTTGCTGGAGGCCGGGCACCGGAGAGGGAAACCCTGTCATGCTGATTCTATAGACCTCTCCGAAAATTGCCTTCTGGGCGCCGCCATCTATGTCTGCTCGGCTGTGGAACACGTTCTGAGCATGCGTTGTAGCTCTGTTGTGCGTCATATCAGGCGCTGCGCATGCGTCCACAGCTCAGTGACTCGGCATTCTTCGCCCGGTTGATGAGCGCTGGAAAGGTCTATAGACCTTTCCGAAAAAAACGTTCTGCGCGCTGCCATCTTTGTCTGCTGGGCTGTGGAACGCGTTCTAAGGATGCGTTGTAGCTCTGTTGTGCGTCATATCAGGCGCTGCGCACGCGTCCACAGCTCAGTGACTCGGCATTTTTCGCCCGGGTGATAAGCGCTGGAAAGGTCTATAGACCTTTCCGAAAAAACCTTCTGCGCGCTGCCATCTTTGTCTGCTGGGGTGTGGAACGCGTTCTAAGGATGCGTTGTATAGCTCTGTTGTGCGTCATATCAGGCGTTGCGCATGCGTCCACAGCTAAGTGACTCGGCATTTTTTGCCCGGGTGATAAGCGCTGGAAAGTTTTGTAAGTGACACCTCGACAGCAATTGTCACCTAGACAAAAAAAGTGTGTAATCACTGGCCTTTCGACGCGCGCGTGGCGTCCGTTACTCCGCAGAAGAAATCTAGTGTGCATACTCAGAACGGGTAAAACGACCCGGTAGAAAAAATGGCAGTGCGCAGAAGACGATAATCAAAATGGTCACCCTCTCATATTAACAAGGACGTTTAAATAGGGCAGGACCCGGCATGACGTCATACCTAGCGACGCCGGAAAAAGAACCCAATCCCAGACTGCTTCGCGCACCGACGCGCTCTCATCCAAACTAAATTCAACCAGGCTCCCATCGTCTGCTCTCCGCTCGGTCGTTAGGCTTAGGCTACGTCTGCTCCGTGCCTGCGGTCTGCTTCGTCTGCTCGCTGTCGCGGCTGGCTTTCGATTCGATTGGCGCATTAAAATATGTTTCGATGCGAAGCCGCATTCTCATAACGGCGGAGTGAAACCAACACCTTCTGGAAGCAGGGTTTCTATGGCTTTCTCAACCCGCGATGCCATTCTCAGCGTTCGTGCGTACGACGACTGACACGCGATCGCTTTCCAAAGCCACGCTACGACGACTCGTTCGAGACGACGCCCCAGGCGCGGTCGCGCGGTGTCGAGAGCGTCCGCTAGACACCGACTTCCTACAGGTCAGGCAAGTGTTGGGCTCCAAATCTCGCCTGTTCGACATAGACACCGACACCGATTCAGTGGACGCCGCCATTGCTGCCATGAAATATTGGGGCAAACAACAGCGTTGCCACGGAAATGCCATGGCAACGAGGGTTGTTTGCCCCAATCATACCCATTGACGAGCTCCCAATTGGTTGAGAAGAGTTCGTGGCCACGCCTACTTCCGTTAAACTTCGCTCCATGTATGGAGAATACGGACGCCACCTCCTGCCCCTTATAACCTCCTCTCATATTAAAGTGACTACTTTATTTCAGGGTAAGTTCAGACTCAGCCGACGCTACGAGGTAATGGGACCAATCGGACAGCGTCAAATGTGCAAGTCACTAGGCCTTCTCTGTTTATGATTGGTTCGGCGATGATAGAAGACGCACGGACACACGACAAACGCCATGATGGTGCGCTTTTCACTCTGTACGATCGGTCCCGTTAGTTGGCAACGTGGACTGCGTCCGGACAGAAGGTAAAACAAAGAACAAAGCATTTATGCACCTTCCCATCTTGGCAAAAAGTTCCGAGTCACTGGCCTGTGAACGCGAGTCTGTCGTCTGATACTGCGCATATCTAAAGCAGGTTTTAAAGGACACAGCGATTATTGGAATGGCTGCCCTGCCTCTTTTTTCATCTTGTCCGTGAGAAGAGTGACTCGACACCCCGTCCGTAAACCTTAGCTGCTCGCCCGGTTAGGTTAAAAGGAGAGCAAAAAAGCTCTCGTTCTCCCACGCGCGCGCGTGCAGCGACGATCGATTTCGGCAAAGGCCAATAAACGCGTAAACCTGTTGCGTCCCCTCGTTCGACTCTGAAGCGTGGAGCAACGAGCCCCAATAAGAGAGTCAGTGGCCGCCGTTCTTGCATCTCCAAGAGAGCAGGGGGCCTCGTCGCGACCGCGTCGGTGGACGCGCCGTTTACTTGGTGGTGGCGCGCTCTGTGTGTACCTGCGGGGCTGAGTGGCCCTAATTTCCTGTCTGGAATGGCGATTGGGTTAGTCCTCGTCGGCCGAGGCGAGTACCACTCTTGCGTCTCTTTGTTTTTTTCTTTTCGAGGGGGATGGGGGAGGAGGGGGCAGGATACCGTTTATTCGCTGGCCGGAAACCCCGCTTGTATAGCTCGGGTGCAGCAAGTCAATGTGTGTGTGTGTGTGTGTGCGGGTAGGAGCGCTCCAGGAATCGAGAGTACCCGAGGCTCGCAGGTCTCGAAGAAAAGCACACGAGCAGAAGTGGAGCGGTCAGGGGATGTGCCGCCCTTTTTTCTATTACAGATAAGGACGCGAGCAAAGGTCTTGGTGGGTGGAAAAAGGAACGGAGAAGAGCGGGCCGAACGCGATTACGCTAGGGACGCGGCTGGGTTTTTCTCGTCTATTTTAGTGCTAGTGCAAACAGGGACGAAACAAAGATAACAGCGAAAAAGAAATAATAAAAAGAACGGGGCAGGAACTGGGACTGAACAGTTTCTCGATTTAAATCAGGATACAAGAAACGTTTCGCTGATTACTTTTTTTTCCTTTTATATTTCTGTTCCGTTTCTCGCATTTCACTTTTACGTTGACGATTATACGCGGTATGTGTTTTAATTTGTTTCTTTTTTTTTGGTTGGGAAGGGGGGGGGGTGAAAGGGTTTGGGGAGGGGCGCTATAAAAGAATGCCTCTATTTCCTATCACCACGTTCCATCTGCACTGTTTGTGGAATCGTGGTTTCATCTCGCAAATTCGTATTCTTGTTGTACACAATCCTCACATTTTTTTTCCTGTTATTATTTACATTATATTTAAATTATTCTACGCATGGTATTGCATCTTAAAGGGGCCGTGCAACGACATTCGTTTGGAATTTGTTAAAATATCAGCTTGAACTTTGGAAAAGAACTAGATCACAAAGAAAGAAAGGACAGGAATAGAACACACAGCTGCTGTTCTATCCTGTCCTGTCCTTTCCTTCTTTGTGATCTAGTTCTTTTCCAAAGTTCAAGCTGATATTTTTAACAAGTATGTACCAACAAGCTCAACTCTCAACCGTTATTCGTTTGGAATGTTTTCCACTTTACACGAGCTTACTGGCACTAGTGGGACCTAAGTTTACTCGCGCGCAACGCCACTGATCAAGAAACTTCTTTGTTGCGGTGTCATTTCAAGGACAAAAGCGAGCGTTTTCTTTCAATCTCTCTTTCGCAAAACTTGATGACGAAGATGGGGGATCGCAGTATCCCCCAGTGACGATATTTGAATGCGGCTCATAGATTGAACCCGAACATTGTGTGAGCACTCAAGTTGGGCTCGTGATAATCGATAGCTCGACAAGCATTCGGGTAGTGGCCCGTGTCCAATCGCTGCAATGACGACAATATCCGAACCCTAACAATGTTTGTAACTCAGCGCGTGTCACGTACTTTGCCAATCCCAGCGCCTGGCTATGATTTACATTGGCAGCATATAGTCGGCTCCAGATCACGTGGTCGCCTGTTCCGGCTGCGAATAGATCCTTTCAAAAATTCAGTGCCATCTAGTGGCTGAAATATCAGTCCATATTTTTGCATCCTACATCCTAATGGCGGATAAAATCTGGTACCTAGTCATCAACGGTAGATGTACGAATATTACCTTTTTGTTTTGTTTGCTGAACAGTTATTTCTTACTTTGCTTAAATTTTGATCTTGTCAAGATACTACACTGTACCAGACGCTTAGGGTTGAGTAAACCTTTGGATAAAATTTACATTTTATTGTTATGAGCTGTCTGGGGCTGATAAGTCTCTTCACGGTGATATTGAACAGAAATACAACAAAAACGTCAGGGTGCTCAGGCTTCGCATCAGTTTCTGTCTTTCTTCAGCCATCGAAAGGCCGCCATCAGCATGTACAGCTATCAAAGTGGCTAGACTAAATTTCGGGAATTAACGCTGGTCTTTTTTCTTTATTTTTTTTTCTGCGACTTTTATTGCGTGTGGTAAAAACGAACGAGTGTGTCATGGGTCATTAACGTAAGGAATTCGTTCTAAATGGTACTTGCGCAAAGTGCAAAAAATTGCTGCATCACCCACAATTTCTCTTTTTTTCCGCAACGTTCTGCCCCAGATTGCGCACAAGTACGCGGCCAGTGTTTCCTTTTCCGCTCTCCGACGGAATGTGTAGCGTTCAGCATAAGCCGCGACTGCCCCTTGCTGTTCAGTCTTTGTGTTCGGCTTCCGCAAGCTCATTGTCCAGGTCACGTCCTGCGGTTTGCCGCTGCTGGGTCCGGCAAAGCCAACCAGAAACCTTACAGCCGAGCGGAAATCGCGTTGCACCGCAGCGACTCCACGCGGGAGCTATTGCGGAGGATATTCAACCGTCGCGCCCCTAGCGGTCAAGTTGAGAATTTAACTTATCGGGGAAAAAATCAATTGTTAGAGCATTAAATGCTCTTTAAAGCTACCCCCAGTCCTAAAATTTTGTCTGTCCGTCTGTCCGCCCGTGCGTTTCTCGCTAAATTTAGCGGTGAAATTGACATCACGAGACCTGTACACGAATTCAGTTTCTCAGCTAAATTTAGCGGGAAGATTGATTTCACGTGACCGGTCGTCAGGAGACATACAGACTAATTCAGTTTCCCTGCTAAATTGAGTGGAAAAATTGACGTCACGTGTCTTATAGACCAATTCAGTTACCCGCCAAATAGAGCGGGAGAGTTTACGTCTCGTGACCTAGACACCAATCCAGTTTCCCCGCTAATGTAGCGAGGGAAATCGACGACACGTGACCTATACAACCATTCAGTTTCCCCGCTAAATTTAGCGGGCAAATAAACTTCACGTGGCACACCGATTTTCTCACCGATTCTATATAATGCATTTCATGCATTATAAGCCTTTGAAGGCAAGTGTCGCTGCCAATATTCTCGTTCTGTTCCTCACAGAGTGCTCGGCTGACGTAGCCGAACACTGCGTAAGTGTTCGGCTGGCGCTTGTGTTCAATCGATGTTTATCTTGTGCTTGGTAAACACCGAGCTGCGTAGTAAAGAAACAGCGCAAAGCGCCCCCTATTGTTTGACCTACTTGCCAATAGCTGCTTCTGGCAGTGGCAGTTCAAAACCATAGAGCTCTTTTCGTCAACTAAGACTGAGTAGTTGCATTTCTGCAGCGGACTCTCTTATGAGGTCAAATTTTGCCGCTTCCTGTAGACATTTTGAATGCCTTGGAGCAGTCGTGTCGGTAATGAGCTACAGTGCGGCTACCACAGTAGTCATTATCGGGAGCATGTCTCTTAGATAAACTAGATCCAGTTAATTACATTGAACTGGAAGAGTTTGAGAGTCCTCATGCGTTCTTTTTTGTTTTAAGCATTTTTTTTTAAATTTTAAATGTCGTTTTGTGAAAGCCCATGCACTCACTGATAGCAAAATAAAATGCGAATGCGGGACCACAATTCCGTTACACTTTGGCGCCACTTTGCGGCGTGGTGTAAACTCTTTTTGTGTTGCTAACATTAGTCTACGTGTCTCCTGGACCTTTGAACGTGCACCCTTCTCGCTTTATGGGTCTACCGCTGTCTCTGATAGCTTAAGAAACGGAAGGCGTGGCATGAAATCTTATTATTACTTCGTACCAAATATGATGGCGGCATTAGCAGACGAAAACCGCCGAGGAATGAATTGCGAAGCGAGAACCGCGGCCATAATGAGCCGCGCCCCGCTGTCAGCGACGATAGATGATTCTGGTGTACAGTGGCTCCGAGTTTTTCACTCTGGAATGATTGATCGATTCAACAGCAACAGATAGTTCGCGCACGCCACCACTACGGGAGTATGCGGTTCTTTTTGTGGTGCCTTAAGGCGGGGATCGCACTGCATTCATACATCATTCAAAAGACAGTCTGCATACAGATTCGAACGCAAGACACCGCGAGATCCGTGCTTCGAATTCCGCATGGCATTTGAAGTTCAAAGAGCAAACTTGGCACGCGGCATTTGAACCACGGATATTGCGGTGACTTTGTGGTGTCTTAAGCCGGTCCACTGCTATACATCATACAAGAAGTCTGCATGTACAACTCGAACGCGAGTCGCGGATCCGTGATTCAAATGCCCAATGACATTCGAAGTTAATAAGAAACTTGCGCGCGGCATTTTAACCACGATTTGCAGTTACATTGTGGTGTCTTAAGCGGGGTCACACTACTTTTATACATCATACAAGACAGTCTGCATGTACAGACTCGAATGCGAGTCACAGCGAGATCCGTCCTTCGAATGCCCATTGACATTCCAAGTACAATAACGAAACTCGGCACGCGGCATTCTAATCACGGATATTGCGGTGACTTTGTGGTGTCTTAAGCCGGGGTCACACTGCTTTTATACATCATACAAGACAGTCTGCATGTACAGACTCGAATGCGAGTCACAGCGAGATCCGTCCTTCGAATGCCCATTGACATTCCAAGTAAAATAAGGAAACTCGGCACGCGGCATTCTAATCACGGATATTGCGGTGACTTTGTGGTGTCTTAAGCCGGGGTCACACTGCTTTTATACATCATACAAGACAGTTTGCATGTACAGACTCGAACGTGAGTCACAGCAAGATCCGTGCCTTCGAATGCCCAATGACATTCGAAGTTCAATATACCCAACGTGTCAGGCGGCATTCGAAGCATTGATATTGCGGTGACTCGTGTTTGCAGGCTGCATTTTGTACGATGTACGAGCAGTGTATGACCTCTGCTTTCGTTTCCTCCACTTTGCGAGCTCCGTTCCTGGCTTCATGGGGACACCATAAAAAATCCCATTGTCGCTGAGAAGTAGTGCATGAAAATATCCGTCAAACCGGTTATCCGGTTAAACCGGAGAAGAGCGAATCCGGTTACGAAAGCCGGTTATCCGGATAACCGGATTTTCGAATACGAATATCCGGTTTGGCAAACCGGTTGTTCGGTTAATCGGTTATTCGGTTTTATTTCATGCATCCTGATGACCAGCACATGAAACAGCATTTCGCGCCCTGTATTTATGGTAAATAAAAACTAAGCAGACAGATTTTTTTTTAATGCAATAGCATTCTTTAATTACCCCCCCCCCCCCGATTTCGCGGACCCTTTTGGCCTCCGAATTCGAAGTTTCCCCGCTAAATTTAGGGGAAAAATTGACGTCACATGACCTATACACCAATTCAGCTTCCCTGCTAAATTTAGCAAGAAATTTCATGTCACGTGACCTGACGTCACGAGACCTACACACCAATTCAGTTTCCCCGCTAGATTTAGCGGAAAAGTTGACGTCACATGACCTAAGTACAAATTCAGTGTCCCCGCTAAATTTAGCGGTGGACCTGAATATTCTGTAGGTCCCGTGACGTCAGGTCACGTGACATTAATTTTTCTGCCATATTTAGCGGGGAAACTGAATTTGTGCATAGGTAACGTGATGTAAATTTTTCTGCTAAATTTAACGAGGAAGCTGAATTGATGCATAGGTCACTTGACGTAAAACATTCCGCTAAATTTAGTGGGGAACCTGAATTCGTAGGTCCCGTGATGTCAGGTCACATACAGTAAGTTTCCCACCAAACTTAGCGGGGAAGCTTTATTTTTGTTTACGCTCACGCCATTGCGAAACCGGGGGACGGGCCACCAAGAGCTGCCGCCGCTGTAAAAGTTTTGTTTTTCTTTTTCCACCGGAAATGAAGATCAAGCTTTTGAGTACTGAGATGAGAACAACCAGCCTGTCCAAAATGCAACACTTATTTTCTCCTTTTAGTCCCCTTGATTTTTAAAACATGAGGACATAGCCGGGAAACCCTCAAGGCGTAAAGCCAATGGGCTAAATATTTAATGACCGAACAATCTGGATTCCAATGCTGAATATTGAATAATCGAATATTCGGATATTTACAGAACCGAATAACTGAGCGCTTATTCGGTTATTCGAATATCCGGTTATCCGGTTTTCAACTTCGAATAATTCGTTAATTCGAATAACCGGATAACCGGTTATCTTCAAAACCGGTTTCTACTGCTGGCACTAAAATTTTGTTCTAGCTACGCGCCCTTCTAGGACTTCCCGATAGATGGCGTCAGTGTGGCAGTGTGCTCTCTCTCTCGTCGTGGGTGGTTACGAGGGAGGGGAACGCGCTGGAGCTTACTCAACGACAAATGTGTGAATCAGACTTTCTTGTGAGAAAGACTTCCGTTTTCTTTTCTTTCTTCAAAAGTCCATCGAGCAATTTGGGCGGTCGCCATTTTTTTGGGCACGAAGCGCGTGATTGGAGCCGAGTTGTCGCTGAACGATGACGCAACCCGCGTGACGAATACACGCTCAGAGTACGCGCCCGAACGATGGCGAACCCGGATAATTGTCGCAGCAGCCATTAGATATGGCGCGCAGTTTTGAAAAGGGCCTATTTTAGCTATGATTGCGGGTCATCCGTTCATACGCCCAGAGTGTGCTTCCTCCTGGTTTACCTTGCCTTAGCTATAGTAACGCTAAAACTGCGCTGCCTCTTTTTTTAATTTTTTTTGACCGTAATTGATGTTTTATTAAGTTAACGAGGAAAAGTTATATCGATACTAAGAGGTGTTATGTTTGGATTTATTTATAGCCTGAAATTGATAACACCAAATATTCCCCGCCCCTCAAAAAATAAAAAAAGAAGAAACAGAAACTATGAGAAAGCAGAGGTAAAAAATAATACATCTAGAACAATTGGTAGAAAAGAAAAATGTAAAGTTTGCACGAGTAATTTTTGAGTTAATCTAAATGTTCTATACGAGTCACAAAAAAAAAATGAAGCAACGTTACAAGCGAGGGGTGTTGCCGATCATTAATCACTGTCAATAAAAAAAAAGGAGCAAAAGTGACCTCAGTGGAGAAGCGGACAGACAGGGGAAAAAGTGAATGAGGGACACGGCCTAGAACTTTACACTTGTCCCGAACTCTCCTTTTCTGTAATCTTTAATCTTCTGGGATTTTAGCGTGTCGTTAAATAATAATCCCATCAAAAAAGCTTCAGCACCTCTATCATACTTAGAGGGGCTATAAAACGCAGTTTTGTTTCATATAAAAATTGTTTAGAACTAATCCTCGACGTAGATGACACAGAAAACTCGCGTTAAATTTTTTTTCCGTCTTTGTGTAATGGAACTGAAAGAGAAATATGTGTTGGAGCCAGCGATTTTTTTCTCCAGTCGTATAAAACGTCAAATGCATTATTAAAAAAAACACAAAAAAAACGATCGTTTATATTTGTTTAAAAAATATTAAAGTGTCGTTTGAGGCACCGAAGAAGTGAATATTTCTTATTAATTTCTATAACCCTCCTCTACAACATAATCACGCAATATATGGAGAGTATCGGCATGTGGTAACTGCACCTAGAGATGTAGGACATAAACATTAGGCAACGGAAGTTGGCTAACATAAAGGTTGTGGGTTCGATTTCTGGTGAAGGATGAGTACACATTTATTTCATATTGAGTAAGTGCTTACGTACACCCATGTGCAATATCAGCTCGAACACGCAATCTGGACTCTTGCTACGCTTACACTTCTTACAGGCTTTTCTTTATCTCACGTTTTCAAAATGGTCTGAAGACTGAGACCTAAGCCTTTTTGTTCTAGCGCATGTTTCTACCAAAAGCTTATTTAAAAACTGACAAATAAGAATTGAACATGGTTAAAATGGTGCACGAATAGAAAGGAACAGCGAAGAGAGAAGAGAGAAAAGACAAGCGCAAACTCACAACTCGATGTATTGAGTTTGTGCACAATTTTAACCATGTTCAATCATTACCAACTTTCCCAACTAACCACCATATGACAGATAAGACGAAGCCGCATAGAGGACTGTTTCAGCTCAAATTGTCCACGGTAGGACATTGTTTTGTTTACGTTTCCTTGGCAACAAGACCGGTTGCGCTGACACGCGTTGCCACCTACGCATTACGGGGAGCGTCCGCGGTTGCGCGGTGGGACGGACAGATATCTGGATGTATTGGGCACCATCATAAATTATACCGCACTCCACGCATTATAGCGAGCATCGTTCACCCCCCCCTCCTCCTTAAAATGTAACCAGTACAATCTCCCACGTGATCTGGTGGCCGTTATTTTTCCCCAGTAGACATCATAGCCCCGTCGCTGAAATCGGCAAACCAGAGGGCTCGTGATGAGCTTCAGACGTTGTTAGGAACCGCACGCGAGGTTTAGACGCTTGCGTGTTTGGCCTCAGTAAGAGTGCTTTCTAGAACCTCGCGCATCCACGGGGTCGCTCACGTCGAGAAAGCACACTGGTGCCATCGAAGCCCCGTAATGATTCAGATTTCCCTATCTTACCGAAGAAATGTTTCGCGCATTATTTGCGACGATGTAATAAATGAACATTTTTGGTAGATAGCACGTTTACATTTAATCTCGCACATAATGCAAATATTTTAGTTTACTTATGCGCAGTTCCGGGGTATCCGTCAGATGGCATCGGTGTGACAGTGTGCTCCACTGGTCAGTGGTGTGTCATCTCTCATTATAAGCGATCACAAAAGACCACAGCGCACTCGGTCACAAGTAAATAAATGCCAACGTGTGAACCGGCCTTAAAGTCCCAGTCGTGCTGCTTAAATATCGTACAAAAAAGAGAAGGCGTTTGCTACATGCATGATGATCGAGCTATCAGAGGACTTGCCTCAACCATGGTCATGGCACGCTTGCTTCACACATATGTGCGTGCGTCTAAAATGCATGCAAACAGTGTTTGTATGACTAATTTCGCAAGACTCTCGGATTGGAAAGAAACACGCCCCAGACAATGTCTCAGACTGTCTTTTAGATGATGTAATATAACTATTGTCTTTATATTCACTCCAGAGAACGAGGGGTACGAGAAAAAGTTGCAGCAGGCAGCTTGACAAGGCACCCCGCCCGATCCCTTTTCAATTCAGGCGTCACTGCAAAATCACATAATAAACTATACTGAAACACTTATATTAGGGGAAAAAAATGAACCGACAATAGACGTAAAACACGCTCTTACAACAGTATAAGGAAGGCAACAGAAATAAACACGAACAAAAATATGCGCATGAAGAAAGAACTCGAACAAGATTAGAATGATTCAACCGAAATTAAATATGAGATCAAGAAGCTATTTGTACGCAGTTTCAGAACGATATTAATATGTGAAATCTAACCTAAAAGTGTGGGCAAGCTATACAAAAACTGATTGATCTCTGTAAGTGTTCCGGACGTGGTTACCTTCCAGGTGAATTAACAACGGGTATTGTGACCGCCCGCGTCTTGACGGTACCTATATAATCGTAGGGCGCTACAGACTATGTAATAAATAAAAAAAGTCCCAGCATAGTGTTACTCTGATGCCGTGGCCGTCACCAAGGTTTGTTTGTTAGCAGTAATAAACAATCCTCGCCGCTATCGACTATCGCCATTAGCATTTTTCTGTTTCGGAGATGTTAACGCGAACAAATATAGCGGGATCTGAACAAGACTAATCACCCCCGTGGTCGTGTCTCATTTTTTATATATTGATTGGATTCATTCCCAGATTCGCCTTGATTGCGAATGCGCATAAATCGCCATGCGGCGCATTTACTTCTTTCTTGTTTAATGCCCAAAAGCAGGGAGACCGTTACAATGCTTTAACCGACTAGTAAAGTCGTCTCTATTCTAAGACCTTTTCAGTGCAGAAAAGAAAAGTGGAATAGTATAAAAGAAACAGCTTCAGATTAACCTTGCAAAATACGAGGCTTTTTTAGAACAAACTGTAAACACAAAAACGACTGAAGTGCAGTACTACGGCACGTTAATATTCACCAAGACCCTCGTTAGCTGCGCTGCAGTTGAAACAGAAACGTTAATTGCGCCCGGCGAGGGAGACAAACCAATTTCTTAGAGTGAAGCTGGCAAGGTTCGAGGAAGCTATATTTTTTATGAAAACCTCGAGATAAGGCTTCATTATCTCAAGTGGTGAGAGGGTAGTGGTTGAAATTTAATTGTATGATGAGTGTGGTACTTGGAAGAGTGCAGCACGCGTGGGGGACAGAAAAATAACAAGAAAGAAAAAACCTAAAGTAAAAATAGGGGTGTAAAAAAAGAAGGTAGAAAGGACAAAAATAAATTAAAACAAAAGGAGGTGAGAACATGTGTGACGGCGTCGGGGTTGACCAAGGTAAGGCGGACCGGGAGGAGACCCGGGCGCTGCCGGCCTCTGTCAAAAAGACAGGACCCAGTTAGCAAAAAGTGGTATCTCCAAAGCCCCCGGAGAATCAGGCGAAAGGGGCTTGAAGCAACCAGCGGTAGGAACTACGAGAACACATTGACGAGAACTGTGAGATCAGGGAGCTTATTCACTGACATTGAATGGCGTGGCGGTAATAACCGTCGTAACCTGCCGTCCATTTAAAAAAAAATGTATATCTTCTTTATATTGACACCTGAGGCCTGACTGAGGCAATAGACTTTGTTTCACATATTTGCAAATAGTACAGCGTCCTTCATAGGCATCAGAGCCCAAGAGAAGCCACACGACATACCGGCTCTTTTTGTAGTGTTGAGTCTTGGGATGACGCTCTGTTGTTCGTTTCTAATTAGTATTCACACGCCATTACTTTTCTAAAGCAAAAACATTACCTGTCCCATGGAGCGCAGCCAGCGTTGACTGTGAGCGCGAAAAGCAGGCATCTAAATAAGCGGCAGTTAAAACGTCTGCGACACTTTCCCAATGGCTGCGGCGCGACATATTAGATGCTTCTTCACAGAAGTCGACGGGGCGCTCAAAGTGAAACCGGACGCGCCTAAGAAAAAAAAACACGAAGAAAAGCACAGCAACGCAGATGCATCGTCACGGAAGGCGTGGCGCCGGCGGAGTTCTCCGCGCCTGCGCAGTGGGGGAGCGCGATGTCACCACCTGAGCGACGTGTGAAAAAGGAAGACGTGGCGCACTGCTTGTAGGAATGCACTGCGCGTAGGAATGCTTTCGCGTTCTTTCACGTAAGCAGCTTTAAGTGTCCTGTATTTTTTACACCTAGGTTAGTCATCTAATGAGAGCGTAACCACCGCGTTAATGTTTTCATTCTTTCAATTGCTTCTTTTCATACAATATTTTAAAAAAATTACCCAAATGGTAATCTGACAGTGGTAGACGCCAGCTATGCCGACGCCAAGACCCGGAACACATAGATACAATTTTGCCATAGAACTTCTTTGAGACGCACACTCATACTTCAGTAAAAAAAAACAAAAAAAAAAGAGAGAGAACAAAAGAAACAACAAGCCTGCAAAGGAACAGCAAGAGAAACAGCAGTGCTCTGAACCTCTCGCCTGTCTCTCGAGAGATCCAACGACGACCGCGCTATTCTACCATTCAGCGAGGAAACACTTTGCTGTAGTCAAAAGGACACAAGGCATTCAGAACGCCATCTCCCAAATAGACGAGAACTACCGCGTCGGCAGCCCAAGAATGCGTACCGACGGCCAGCGAAAGCGAAAGTGAAACTGTGCTCCCTTCTTTCTCTCTCTCTCTCCCCTTCTTCCCCCCTCTTCATTCCACCAACTGCGTGCTGCGGGAGCCACGCTCGTAGAAGCGCTGCGGGGCATTCTGCACCTCGTACGAAAGGAGATTCTTGGGTAGGTGAGTGTGTATGGCCAGTGAAGGCACGCCAGACTGACTCAGGAAGTGTGAAAATAAACGGTTGCCGGTTTCTATCCGAGTAGAATTTGCTCTCATTTTATATTCCGCGTAATTGTTGTCGCACTCTGTGGAATCTGAAGCGTATGCTCTCCCCAAAACAGCTCGGGAGCGCCGATCGCTGCAGTTTACGGGGGCGCTCGTGGAAGGACGAAGCTAATTGTGTGTTTAAACCCAAAAAGACTGTCTGCGCTGTGACCCTGGGCATGATGTTTCACCGCGCTCAATGCAGCAACGCGAACCATTTATTTATTTTTTCTAGGGGGGGGGGGGTGGAGAGGGGAGGGTCTAGACATATATTATCACCTCCGCTATTCGTCCAGGGCCCTCAGAAGACTACAGCAATTGGCTCTCCCAATTTCTTTGGGCGAAAGCAGACGCTCCAGATTTTTTTCAAATGTAGAGCAGTGAGCATTAAAAATTGCCAATTTTCAGTTGAAATTTTTGATGCCTATTTGTTTGTCTACAGCGGAGACATTTGTCCTGTCATTTAGGGCGGGTAAACATTTCTCTTTCTAAATGGTGGGAGAGAAGAAAGGTATCAGAATGGGTTCGGCGTTTACTGGTTTAGAGCACTCTGTAGATACTCGGATATGCAAGGGAGGGGCTAAATATATATGGTGAGGCCGGTGAAAGTTGTTTGACCTCAACATAGGAATTTACGTTTTGGTTACGTCTGACTCTCTGGCACTATCGCAAAGAAAAGACGAAATTTTTGAATTTTTTTATGCTTTGAAAACTAATGAGCCTAACTATAGGAACTAAAAAAATAATAGTGTTGATCAAAGATGTTTTCCTATAAAAAAAAAGCGTGCCGTCCTTGGAAACTGCAAGGATTGGACCTAGAGTCGTGAGATAGTTTACGGTCTCCGAACCTTTCTCCTTTGGGTCGTGCACCGCCAATATAGGTTCATTTGAAGTGTCGTCAACAAGACCAATGAGCTAGACAGTGTTTGCTTTTACGTTCTATCCTGACGTGAGGATAATGACTGAAACTTGGTTACACAGCGAAATACTTGATAGTGCGTTTTTTTAATGGTTTTAATGTGTTCTTGCGTGATCGCGGTTCCAGGCGGGAGGGGCTCCCCTCCTTGCCAGGGACACCCTCACGAGTACGTTCATCGAACAAAACCATGATTACGAGATTGTTTGGGTCTTCACACAGTGTTGGTGATGTTCAATGCTTCTAGGAGAAGTTTACCGGTGTACTCAAGCTGCTATTGACGTGCTTAGAAAGTCATCTGAAGTTCTGCGAATGAAACTAATACATTTTGTACGTGTTATGTTGCCTGGTGACTTTAACTTGACAGAAATCGACTGGGAAAGCGTGATTCCCACCGGGAGGTGCGGGCATTCAAGGCTCGTTGCTAATATCCATTTTAGCAGTAACCTAAGCCAAGCTGTTAAATGTCACACATGCATGTCAAATGGTAGCGAGTCAGCTTGATCTTGTGTTTTTATCTGAGGTTATTACCAGAAATGTTACCGATATCTCAATCGCAGGAGGCATATCTGATCATGCAATGGTAGTCTGTGACTTATCTCCTAAGAAATGAATGTGCTAAAAATAATTAAAAACAGTATCGCGCGCACACTAGGAAAAATGACGTTGACATTCTTGATTATTGGGAAGACGCATGTGATGAGTTTTCGAAAACAAGCGAAATTAACGACACAGGTGCAGATTCACTATGGCTCTTTTTCAAGCTCGTTCTCCTAAAGTGCATTGGCAGGTATGTTTTCTAACAATCAGCAAAAGCAAAAACAAAACATAGCCCATGGTTGACGCGCGATATGTCTCATTTGGAACACATGATACACTGTGTCCAAAGGTTCCAACCATTTTTTTTTAATACGCTGCCTTCACTCTGCCAACAGCAACGTGATCCTCGTACGTACATTGAAGTATCGTTTCTTCATTGTCACAATATAAAACGTTCTTAAAGAAAACCCAAACTATATTACAGTCAGAATGAGGTCTCGATCACCAATGAACAGGGCAGCACAAGTGAAATGAACCGCTTTTTTCTTCTGCCTACTGTTGATAGCTCTGTAATTCTGCAATTTATCCATGATAAATCTTAAATTAGTTTCCTGGTGATTACTGGAGGTGGAATTTTTGACAGTCTTCTTCGGCTGGACGTTAAAAGGCCAAGTGGTCCGGACGGAATTGCTACCGCTTTTTCACATATATATGCTGAATGGTGTTCGAAGTTTTTTTATAGAACTTACTGTTGCAACTTAAAAACTGGCGACGTGTCGCAAGATTGGAACATAGCTCAAGGTGGCCCGATATGTAAGAGCGGTGATAAAAAGAGTGTTTCTAACTACAGACCTGTGCCATTGTGTAGTACACGCTGCAAGGTTCTTGAAAATTTTTTGAACATATAACTTTTTTGGATTCTCAAGCATGTTTGCTAAATGCTCAGCATGAATTCCGACGCGGATAATCAGCAGTGACACAACTTATTCTCAAGATTCATGAATTGTCTTCTGGAGTAAACAAGATTGAACAAATATATGCTATTTGTTCAGGTTTCCCGAAGGCTTTTGGCAGAGTCTCTTAGCGGAAATTACTATATAAACTTAAACAGGTACTTAAACATGAGTTTTTTTACGGTGGATTGGTTGTTACTTTAGGGCCCTGTCATTTTGAGGCAACACGACGACTACAGCAACAAAACATGTTGTCCGACAGTGGGGCAACTTGTTGCTCGTTCTTTGTGTTGTCAGACAAGCTTGCCACATCGCGGCAACAGTCACACAACATGGACGACAACGAAACTGTTGCCTTGGTATGACAGCTTTCGGCAACAAAAACAGCAGCAACTTGTGTTGGACAACGTGTGTTGCCCTGATCGCTGGCTGAGCGAATGTCAGGCTTCAACACGACAACACAGATAGCTTCGATGGAAGAGCTAGTTCCATATTGCCGCGCGCGCAGCTGGCCAAGTAGGCATCGCGCGCGTGGCCTAACGGTTATCGTACCTGGCTCCCACGCGAAAAGCCAGGGTTCGATTCCTGGGAGCGGCGCATATTTTTGTTTATTCCTGCAGACTAGTATTCTGGTAAATTCGAGAATCATGTTGCTTGTTCGAGGTCTGAATGTTCTACGCGTATTATGTTGCTTGTTCGAGGTACGAATGTTCTACGCGTCGAATTTTCTACGCCGATTATTCCAGAAGCCCACGCATGTACATAAGGGCCTCCGCGTGGCGAGCCGCAGTCAGTTTCGCCCCAGCGTTCGACTCTGCTGTCACGCCGACTTCGACGCCCGCGACGCTCTACTTTCTTCTGTTCTCTTTTTTTATTTTTGGGCACAAGTTCGCCCCATTAAACGTTCAGTTTCTTCAGTTATTATCGCCTCATCACTTGTCATTCGTGACAATATCATAATATTTGTTCAAAAGCTTACTCAAGTAAAGGATTCGAAAATGTTGTTTAACAATAGTTAAGACTTGCGTCTAGCTAAATAATTTGAGGAATGTGTTTACTACGTAATTACGGAAAGCGATTGTTGAAATGGTCACAGCTACAGTCGAACGTTCTGACTGGTGTTGAGATTAGAACTGCCGAGAAACCAGCTCACATCACTGCTTGCGAACTAAAATGGCATACCTACTCACTCGCTGAAAAACAAATTAAAAAAATAATCTAGTAAATCAAGGATCGAAGCATTTAAAAGACAGCTCTTATAACGATTGTTGATGCTTGGAACTTGGAAACAGCCGCTACCAGGCACTTGAATTGATTAATAAATTCTCAGGACGTTTTGGGGAATGAAGCGGTCGCATAGCAGGCGGTAAGCAAACAGACAGCGCTGAAAAAAATATTTACTCCACTGACTGTTATGACGCCCGATCGTTTCGGTGTCGCAGTTTTTAAGCACTGTCAGTTTAGCTCAACAACACGCTTCAAAAGACTCTTTGGGGTACTGCCTGTGCTAACTCAATTTTACAGTAGAAATATGAAATGCATGAAAGAAAGAACCGGACAGAAACACTTCTTAAGGTGGCGTAAATCCTGAACACATATCAGCGAACTCATTATCCTCGGTTAGGGCTCTCTGCTTCACCCAAGAATAAAGAACATTTGATAATATGGAGGGTGGAAAATACTCACCGTGTCAAGGTTTTTAATCACAGTCACTGGATGATGTCGTTACATGGTAATTTCCGGCCCTTCGAACGCGCTAGAACTTTGCAGAATCACATTTCCAGTGACGCCGGGCCGCAAATGAATGAAGGTAAACGGTAAACAGTCAAGGTAGCGGAGGGAGTGTTCCCCGTGTTTACCCCGCCGTCAGCGAGGTGTGACAGGGTGGTCGGACAACAAATCAGACAACACGGTTCCCGGCCGCAGCAACATGTTGCCCGTCTGTTGCTGTTGCTGCGATGTGACAGGGTCGCAAGAAACACGTTTTCTTCGTGGTGTCGCGCTGCAGAACCCAAGGATCCTGGGTTCAATCCCCACCCCTGCCCGTTTCGATCTGGATGAGCATCGTACCGGCGTGCGGTCGTGTATCACTACAGCGTGGTGCACGTTAAAGACACCAGGCTAGCGATGGTACTGCACTGGCTAAATTGCTCATCTCCAGTGAGTGACTCGTCGCAACTTTGAAATTGCTGACCAACTGCACGCTGTATAAATATCCACACAACCCCAATTAATGCGTGTTGTCGGATAGAGTTGTTCAACTGGTGCCTCTGTGTTACAGGGTCTTTACGAATCGTCAACAGTATGTTGTTGGTAAGGTTAAATCTAAATGAAGTTTCTGTTCTTTCAGGAGTACCCCAAGGCACGGTACTCAGTCCTTGCTTTCTTTGTGTGTTTATCAATTATCTCTAGACTGATAAGCCCTCAGTACAGTAGCCCTTCCTTGTGGACGATTGTTTTGTTTTTCAAAGTATCATGTTCTACCGATCAGAAATGTTCAGGTAATAGACTTGATACGGTATTTTTTTTCGTGGCAAGAATGGCAAATGAATTTAAATGTCAAAAAACGCATGCAAATGACAGTAACACTGAACAAGTGTCTACTTGTGTCTTCTTATGCTAGACTCTGTGAATTTAGGAATCTTAATTTTACATAAGTATCTAGGTATGATCGTTACTTCCAATTTAAGCTCGTATGTTCATATTGCAAACATTATATTTACGTTCTTTACAGAGGATAATGCGTCATTGTACTTCTGAAACTAAGCTCATGACATGCATGTCTCTGGCTGTCCTCTACTGGAATAGGCGGACATGCCATGGGATCTACATTCGAAATTATAAACTGACCAATTGGAAGGCGTTACAAAAGACATACCTATTTATTTATTATGATTACTGCATGAAAACGTCTGTATCATCCTTGTATACCGTATCTAGGTTACCTTAATTATATCTGCTCGCAGAAAAGTGAAGCGTTTAAGCCTTTTGCACAACATTATACACGATAAGATGGACTTAAAATTCAAGGACTGTCTGAGCTACAATAACAAGGCAAAACCGTAATAAACTTATACCTGCGTTTCAATGCGGAACATACATTTTTATTCTAAAATATACGAAAAAGTCACACAAAGAGGACGGACAGGACAGGTCCGTCCTCTTTGTGTGACTCTTTCGTATATTTTAGAATCTATTACCAACGCGCTCAAGCAAAGTTTATACATTTTTAAATCTTCGTTTTTTTCTACGTTCGTCCGCAATTGGAAGGGTTTGCCTTCGGGCATTCGCGCCCACTGTCCACGTCGCACACATCCCTCAGTGGATTTCTCTTCCGTGTGGATACCGATTTAAGGTTGGTGCCGCAAAAGAATCCATAGAACTGAGATTTTAAATTAGTTTAGCTGACGCGAGGTTCACCCTATTCACTGAGGAATTGTTTGGATTACAAGATATTTATATGTATGCTGGGGAGGTTTGAGAAACAAACAAGTTGGAGATAAATTCAAGCGTGTTTTTGTCTTCAAAATTTTAAGATCACAAGCATTTGACCCAAAATTATTGTAAGACGCGAAAAAAAAAAACGAGTAAAAGAAAAAAAAAACAATTGCTGGGTACCAGAGGTTTCGGCTGCCTTGCGCGTGACGCTTGTGAGGGAACGGGTGAAGCGCCTTCGAATGCTTGGGTAGAACTTGATTAACATGGTGCGATTTGACTTGGTGATTTCGCAAGTGCGGCCGTGAGCACAGCAGCTTCGCCCACGCTTTCTTTTGCCGCACGAGCGACGTCGCAGCCGCTTAATCAAAAGGAAAATCGCATTATGTGAATCGGGTTTAATGGCGCGTTTACACTCGGGGATTTTCTACCGGATCCGCGCAGGCGGAAAGTGGATTTTGGAGCCGGGTGGTGAAGTCGACTCGTCACTGGCGGAAAATCTGGATCAGTCTGGGACCGATATCAAGAATTTCAGCCAACGACTAGATGATTTCGCCACCCGGCTAAAAAAATTAACTTCCCGCCTGCACAGATCTGTCCGCGAAACCGCAAGTGTAAACGAGCCGTAATGGTTGAGGAAAGCGCTGAAATGTTGAGATCTTTGTATATAATGTCATGATTTACTCCTCGCACCAAACGTGGCCGAAAGGAGGGGCTTCGGAGCTATTTTGATAGTGGCCGTTGTGGCTGCTTGGCGCATCGATCTTCAATAAAATTTTGATATTCGTAATTCAGCCGGCGAAACTATGATGATTTAAGTGTTCTTTTTTTCTCATATAGAGAACCGCTTCAGTTTCCTTTTAAACAAAAATGGTTGCGTGATCGTGTAGAAGTACCATGCGCCTAGTCGGTCAGCCTTACATGTGCCAGTTAGTCATAGAATACGCGCCTGTGACACGCTCACTTTGACTAGTCTAATAATTCCGAAAACGACTGGGCCCGTTGGCGTTTTTCAGACGAGGTGACTCTTACGAGTTAGCGTGGAAGGGAAAATATCAGGCTGCAGGGAATCCAGAGTTTCGCAACGTGTTTCAGGGACGACGACTAATTAAAAGTAGGCAATTAGGGAGCCGGGAAGACGGTGTCAACACAGACGGGCCTCTTCCCGACTTGGCAGGGAACCGACGACGTCTTGAGCAGAACTTTCGCCCCTCGTTGACGTGTGTGTTTCCCTCCTTTCGGCGAGAGCACGTAGCGAAGGGAAAATCAGGGAACGTCTCATAATGATGAGAATTATCTAAACACTTTGATAGGAAATTTTTCTGGAAGAAAACAAACAGACAAAGGAAAGTGATATGGGCGTTATTACCGGGCGACTGCGTTATTAAAGAGTTTTAGAATAGCGTGCGCGAAGGAAATAGCGTCCTCGTCTTCGCTGCGTATGCACCGAGCCTAAAACCGCGTATTGGTTTGGCGTGGGGGCGACGAGGACGCTGTCTTTGCCTACGCTATTTTAAAACTCTCTATCATGTTTAACCGCGCCCATAAAACAGGGTTACATTCTCCCGTAGACACTGGCGACATAAACAGCGCGGGGAGTGGTTGATTATGTGGACGTTTCTTGCTTCTTAATTCGTTATCCAGTCTTCTTATGTTTTTTCTTTTGCCCACAGATTCGGCGTTTTTCGGTATCAAAGTTTCGTGCTGAACGAAAAGAACTTCGCGGTTTTTTGGGTAGTTATTAGGCACGGGCATGGGAATCCCCAACTTCTAGGAAACATATGTGCGAACTAAATAAGGAAATAAGGAATAAGGAAACAGGTAAGAAAATTGAAACGAGGTTCCGAAGGAAGGAGAAACTTTGCGGAGAGTATATTTGGGGGCTCTGCCTTGGGTTGGCACAAAACAAAGCTGCATACATAAAACTTCCTTCTGTGAACCTGCTTCTATTAAAAAGAAATAATTTTAGGAGGTTTGTTTACTGTTTTTTTTTCGTTTTTTTATTTTGATAAAAACTGCTTGGGGATTGATTTTTGGGGTTTTTTCGTTTTTTTCTGGAGTTTTATAAAACCTGCTCGGGCGTTAAAGTTTTCGGGGTTTATCGGTATTTGCCGATAACAAAGAAGCCTAACACAGATGTACTAAATGAGAAACTTTATTCGAAAGCGGCCCTCGATAGGGATTTATGGGAATGAAAGAACATTCCTGTAAAACGGGGTTGTATATAATGCCCTCGCGGGTGCTGTGCGGTTATTCAAATAAATAAATAAATAAATAATGTCTGGTTAATACGGAGCATGTCAATATGAATACCCCACCGTAGAGATAACATTTTCGCCCGTGTGTAAGCTCAGAGGTTGGGACCAGACGCTAGAGTTTGGGAATTTACCGCTCTTTGGTTAAAAAGTTATACGCGATTTTGCGTAAATCTTCAGTGAGACAATGTCGGCCAAGAAAGCCCACGAACACACGGAGATAAATTGCGTCCGCTAACAAAAACGAGCCCCATTTTCTCATTGCAAATTTCTGAAAATCGCTTCTAAACCTTGAATGAAATAACGCTAAGTTCCAAAACTTAGGCGTTTTGGTCCAGGCCATTACCGCTATATCTGGGCGGTAAAATAAGAGCGTTCTGGTGATGCGTATAGTTTAGTTCTGTGACGCCGAAAACGGATTTTGCTTTCCCCTCAAAAATACCCGTTGTAATGTTTGTTAGGGCGCAA
Organism: Ixodes ricinus; assembly: GCA_037355805.1. Taxonomy (NCBI): domain Eukaryota; kingdom Metazoa; phylum Arthropoda; class Arachnida; order Ixodida; family Ixodidae; genus Ixodes; species Ixodes ricinus. The sequence goes on along the minus strand of JAZHYW010013896.1, from coordinate 12,163 downwards.
CGCTTTTGAGCCTCGATTTAACGCCTCACTTTAGTCTCTCGCTTTTGCGTCTTTTGATTTAATTACATTATGTTTACTAACAACACGAATCTATGTTGAAAATACTACCATACGTATGTCAAAAAGAAACATGCATAAAGTAATAGGCGGCTCGCGAATTTGTTTTAGACGCAGGATAGGTAAGTTATAGAAATAAGGGAACCTGTTTGTGCCGGCACGAAAGTCCATGTGCTTGGTGAATTTACTGGAATTCGGTACTTTCCCTGTTCAGTTCTAAACTGTTCGTCAAGCGTGGCTTTTTTCGCGTAGCACAGGCACACCACTACCTAAGAAAAATGTTAGTTGTATTCTCATTTTGGTTAGTGTTTATTTGAGCAAGTCGGCGCATGTTGGTTAACTATAAGCTTGAAATTACAGAAACGAAGAAAATACGTTATCTGCCGCGCCCATATATGCCGTAGAATGAATTTTTGGCGGGCAGGGTTACATTTAATAGATTTAATAATTTTCTTGTTTAAATATTTTTCTTTTTTCAATAATAGCTATTTTGTGTATACGTGAACAGCTTCTGAAGAAGACGATTACGCACATGAAAAACATGTGTACTAAATCAAAGTTTTTAGTCACCTGCTATGTCTTGTTCTACCCTCTCTTCGTTTGTTTCTACAAGCTCAATGGGACCATTCACTAATGTGTATTTTGGACTTTTCATCAAACCGTCAAATGCAGAATGCGTTTTATGAGGAACGCAGCAGACACAAACTCCTGTCTCAACCTTCCAGGCAGACGACGCCTTGTCTATCGTTGCCAAGTCCTTCTGTAGCGCGTTATTTTTTCCCTTGTTGTTGTTTTGGAGGCTTTCCCAGATGGCGATCTCTTCTCGAAGAGTATCGGAGTCCTCTCTCCCGCCTCTTTCCTTGTTTTGTTATTTCACAGTAGTGTTGTGTGACCGGCGTAGCTCCCTGTGCACGTGTTTGGCAGCCGGCCAACTCTCCTTGACCGTGGCTTGCTGTGGCACGCTCCACCTTTTTAAAACTAAAACAAAGTTAGCATAAGAACATTTTTTTTCTATTTTTAACAAAAAATTAGAGAGGTCTACTAATTTCTCTAGCGCGAAATTGGAGCGCACTCTTGAGGAGGGGGAGGGTAGAATATGGAAGGGAGGGTACGCCCCCCACTCCTCCGTACACTACCCTCCTCTCCCCCTCGTCCTCCCCTTCTTTCCTCCTCCTCTCTCCTCCTGCTGACAGGAAGGACAAGCAGTTTCTTGGCGTCAGAGAGGAAGGATATGTGCTAAGCAAATATAAAAGTAAAACACAAAGAAAACCAATCTCAGCCAACAGACATGCCTATGTTTTCGCAGCATTTACCTGGGTGCAGGTAAAGCCGCTAAATAAGCTGCGCCTAGAATATCGGCATTCTGTTCGCCGACATTATTGTGGGTGCCGCCGTTTTGGTGCTTGTGCAAAGCAGACGCAACTGCCGATCGTCATGATTCAAAATTGCGACTTCGTCAGCATTATGATTCGGTGTTAGGACGCTCATGTAATATTGCTTAGCTTTGGCGCGAACTCATTAAACATTTGTGGAGGACGGAAACGCGTCTCCTGTGATTGCAGATAAAGCTTGAGATAACTTGCAACCATGATTTTAAGCTACGATATGGCCAAGTGTCGTTACTCTGAAGCATAGCTTATTTGGTGGCACTAGGTACAGGTATCGGCGTGGAGATGTCTCGGTGGCGCCGTCTGTTAGATTCTGTTCATGACATCACGGCCAGGATTTGCCTCGCCGTGGCGTCACGAGTAGCGATTCGGGCTACAGCTATCATCAGTTGAGCGCGACAAGTCCTGTGTTGTGTGTAAAAAGCACGACGAACACTTGAAGCCCATCGATTTCTTCAACCAACACCGGTGATGTGAGCTGCCTTACATCACTCCTCTTTCCGTCGACCAAATACATCGCAGAGAGCGCCTAATTGGCCGATCGTAGAGACCGTTAGAAAACCGACCATGGCAACACTTTTGGGTCGCGCACGGCGCCAATATACCATTCCAGCAGTCGCCGCCTGCGGTCTGCCATCTTTGTTCTATTCGGCGGCGGGACGCGTTCGGAGCGGACGGAGTAACTCTCTTCCGCGGAATTTCAGACGCTACGCACGCGTCCACAGCCCAATGACTCAGCGTTTTGCACATAGAGGCTATAGACCAACTCAACTCTTTGACGTCACACCACGCCGGCGGCGCCGCAGTCGGTCCTTGCGTCTTTACCTATTTTCGTTTATACTTCTTGAGCTTTCGTTTTTCTTTTTCGTCGCGAATCGCAACTGGTTGATAAACGCTCCAGACAGATCGATACCGTGTGAACGTGCTCACCGCCCCCGCCACCGCCGCTAGAAAAAAAGAAAGAAATAAAAAAATACAATGAGTCGACCTGTTCGCGTTAAACCACGGCGCGCCCGTATATATACCTCACCAAATCGTCCCATTTATTTTACCCGGAAAACGGGCCAACATTGGGCGCGCGCGCTCGTCGACCGATCCGATGAAGGTCGCGAAAGATTCGCGAATGACGCCTGTGAACAAGCTTTCAAACAAAGGAACGTTTCTTTTTATCACGTTGCAAAAAAAAAAAAAACACATTACGTTTTTGCGGTGGTAGTAAGCCTAGATTACAGAGTGTTTACAACTTCTGGACCGGGTTCACGTGTTCTATGGAGCGGAGCTCATGTTTTTCTGCTCAAATGCGCAGGGGTTCTGGTGACGTCAGAACAACGCCGAGCTCTGATTGGCTCTGATTGGAAGGATACTGGGTAGGCCTCGAGACAGCTAGAATTGAGGTCTACCCAAAAGACCCTTTCAATCGGAGCCAATCGGAGCTCGGCGTTGTTCTGACGTCACTGCAACCCCTGCGCATTTGAGCAGACGAACTTGCACTTTGTGAACGAGATGCAAGGAGGTGTCAAAAACGGTCGTCGTCTTCGAGCGTCTCCGGACCTCTCCGCCCGGTTTTCTCCTCGCCCCGCAAAACGTAGCACTTGTGCTATAAACCCCTTTTCACAAGTGTGCGCCATCTAGTAGCTGTTCGACAATGATTCGAGCTCGTCCTTCTTTGGGCGCGCACCCTGAGCGCTGATTGGACACGAGGGCTGCGTCAGCGGTCGGCGTGAACTCGGCGTGAGCTCGTAATGAGAAAGAGCAGTGCGTCAGCGTTCGGTGATATAGACCAACTATAGAGAATTCGGGATGCAATCGCGCTCTTCCTATCCATGATGGATGGATGGATGGATAAATGTAAATGGCTATACCCTTTAAAAAGGGTGGTAGCTTGCGCCACCTGGCGAGAAATGTCTACCGCCAATGTTGCTGGATCTTGTATTGATAAGGGTCTATGCGGAGAGCCAGTCGTCTGCTTTTTGCGCAGGAGTTGCGGTGACGTCAGAACGACGCCGAGCTCCGATTGGTTTCGGTTGACAGGATAGGGGTTGCACCTCAATGCAAGATGCCTCGAGGTCTACCGACTAATGTTTTTTTAATCAGCCAATAAGAGCTCGGCATTCTGATATCATCGCAACCTGTTTGCATGAAGCAGAAGAACTAGCGCTCCGCAATGCGACCAATCTGTCCAGAAGGCGTCAGCCATGGAAGTGCAAGCGCTCTCCGCGGTCTGCTTTGCTCCCTCTCTTCGATCTGGGCCCTCTACGCGCGTCGGCGGCCTTAGAGCGCCACGGGTTTGTCCGGATTGTGGGGCTGCCTTCTATACCGGGAGGAGGAAATTGATTGCTCGTTTCTAAAAATAGCGGCGCCTAGCCGGGCGTCTCCGGAAGATGGGCCGACGTCCGCCGCGCACTCGGCCTCGGCGTCCCGGCTGGGACGGCTGCAGCGCGACGCCGGCGCTCCCGGGGACGATTCCCCGGCATATACCTGCGGGGGGAGGATGCTTTTGCAGGTTCGCATTTGGGGAACGTGGTTCGCGCGCGTCCGGGGCACTAACTGAACGACGCTGGAAGCGACGTGGCAAAGCTCGCACTATGCTTCCATAACTTAAGGCTCCGGTTCCATGGTGGACATCTTCAATAGCCCCTATGCGGTTTAATTTATTCTTTTAAGTATTAAGAAGAACGAATACTCAAAAGTAGCTTTGCTAGCATATTTCCCACGTTCTTAGGGTGATTAATAATTAATTAAATAATTGCCGAGTAAATATCGCCACGTGCGTCTCAATTTGCTCATCCAATAGTAATTTTAAGATGCTGATAATTGTACACCGTGTACTCAGTGTCGTAATGAAGAAGTGGACGAGAGAATATGCAAACCGTTTGTGTTAAAATGTTTTTTTATAAAAAAGTTTGTTGTACAAATTACATATTTTTTAAAACACAATTGGTAACACAATTTACAGGAAAGCTCTCGCCAATTACTGCAATATATTACTGAGAATGAAATCTAAAATTATCGCCTTCTTAACACTAATATTGAAGAGACAAAATGCCAAGCATGTTGCAGTATTTACTCGTTTGTTATCTAAATGAATAATTAACGTACGCGTTTATTAGCTTCACTTAGAGTCCCAAGACCACGGAGAGTGTTTTAGCAAAGTTACTTTTGAGAATGCATATTTAGCCTTTTTTTCAAAATAAATTGAAAACCTATTTCTAATTATTCGAGATGGTCGACGTGAGACCGGACCCTTAAAGGTGTGCTCCGGGGACTTTTAGAAGCTACCCAAGCAAAGACAATTTTCTGATTGCCCGGTTTTTACCCTTTTCGGCATTATATTTACTATCTCTAAATTCAGGATAGTTATTGCAAAAGTGGCACATGAAGGCGATGCCGAAACCAACAATTAAATATACCTAGACCTTACAATGAGGCCACTGGCAGGCAGGCTTGCTGGCCGAGCAGGCAGTCTAGAAGACAGAGTATGCCGGACGTTTGTTTCGTGCTACTGTGCCGGTGCTGAGCAAGTTTCCAAAGCATTTATTTCACATCATCTAACTAATACCCGTGCCACACGGGCAACTCGAATGCCATTTACAACGAACGACATTTGTGTGATCGGCGAATCAGCTCGCAATCTGTCGCGCGTGGAATGCGCTACGCCCGGAGTGTCGCGCGCTGATTGGCCGTCCGCTCAAATGTCATTCGTTGTAAATGGCATTCGAGTTGCCCGTGTGGCACGGGTATTATTCTATTCAGTTGGGAAAGAATTCTACTGTCCAAAAGAGTGAACCGCCGCCTGTCGCTGGCGTCACTTTTTCATTGTTGCCTGTAAAGACTTTCAAATAAAAAACGGTGCGGAGTTATGCGCGTTCGTCAGGTGGCCGGCACACTCTAGATACGCCAGCCCACTCTTAAGGCGATTCTAAATTTGTTGACACTTTCACAGCCCTGCGCACGATCTCCGCAGCCCGGCACGTGCGTTTGTGTCACTTAGGAAGGCGAGCAAAGCACGCGCCATACGCACAAACACTCAAAATGGTACCGACCAGACTTTCTGGCGTCTCAGCTATACTTCGTTTCAGCTTGGGTCCAGACGCAGGCGATGCTACAAGCGCGAGCGTCCGGGCCTTCAGCAGTCCCTGCCAAGCACGCGCGCTCGTGCAATGCAAGCACTGTTCAGGGCCACACGCTCGCGCTCGTAGCATCGGCTGCGTCTGGACCCAAGCTGAAACGAAGTATAGTCTCAACCAACGGTACTCTAAACGGTTGTTTATATCTTTACCATAGGACGCGCCTTACAGCGCTGTCACAGCTACCGGTGCGCGCGCGTTCCATGCACGAGGGCTCATTCCGCTCTCGTGAGGGTGAGCACGGCCGCTACATCACCCTCTCCCGAGCGCGGGAGAGGGTGAGCTAGGGGCAGTGCTAAGCCTCACGAGAGCGGAATGAGCCCTCGTGCATGGAACGCGCGCGATGGTAAAGATATAAACAGGTGTTTAGAGTGCCTTGAATGACTGCCTTCATAGCTCTGTGGTTAGCGCGTCTGCCTGCTGATCAAAGGGTCAACGGTTCGATTCCCGCCGGCGCCGGTCTTTTTTATTTATTTATCGACCCGCGGCGTAAGAGGTTAGATAGCCAGATAGCCAGATAGATATATAGATAGATAGATAGATAGATACATAGACGAAAAGTGCGTGAAGTATCCAAAGAATGCTATTCGCATTAAGGGCACAGGGTAAGTCCTATGCTCCCCATGCATTTGAGGCCATGTTGAGGAACATTTTTCTCGGTGACTATTAGGAGTATTCCGGTCATGTATATATCATTTTGTTCGAAATTTAGTGTTCTATCTACTGAACTAGAATTATTTCAACCAATCTAAAATAAGTATTTTTTTCAATTTTTTTTATTTTATTACTGAAATTTTAGTTTTTTTATGTATTAAAAAAAATATTACTCAAAAACTGCTGGGTGCATATTTTTAATTCTAGTTCAGTATCTTTCAACACCCATGTAGGTGGTAGGAATAAAATATCAACCCTCTATAATGTCAGGTTAAGGAAAAAATGGTACCTATGTACTAAAAAACACTGTTTTGAGATAATTCAGTTTAAAGTAAAAAAACAGGTGAATAACAAATTTCTATTGGCACCAACAGCCTTAGAGTCATTTTTTCAATAGCCGCCAGCTCGGAAGGCATTGCTAAAGTCATGTCTTTGCTTTTCGGCTTATCGCCTTGCTTGCCGGGCCTTTTTTGTGACCTGCCATGTCACGTGGTCCGTAAAGTATATTCGAGTGATGCCAACTTCCCTCAGCCACTTTATGGTGTTCCACGCATGGCTCCATCCACACGACTTCAAAACATTGGCTTGTGCAATGGTACCACCATTGAATGAAAGAACAGCATCCAATACCGCCATTTTGTCGTTACAAAACACAAAAACTAGAAAGTACACATGGTACACACCTGGAAAAAACGTGCACAGCGTCTCGGGATTGTCTTGGTTGAAAAAATGCTATGCAATAGTTGTCAGATAATTTTTTTAAGATTATCTGTTACTGGGCAAGCCTTTACGTCTGGTGTTGAATTTGCTTTGTGGCAAAATTTACTGATAAACAGGGGGCGTATCCCAAAAGGAGGCGTGGTCACCTGCTACTTGCTTTCAGAAGAAGTGATTTTCAGCCCGAAATATAACTTTTAAAGAACACTGTGACAATGGAAAATGTGCAGAAAGAACTAAACTTGTTAAATTGCGAAAAAAACTAAAATCGATTTTTTTTCATTTTTGCTTTACCCTGTGCCCTTAAAAGGTAAGGACCAAAAAAAAATTAATTATTAAAAAAAATAAAACTTTGTCCTAATATGTCAGGTACTATACTCTGTTTCACCTTGTGTTGTACCGCAGGAAAGGCTACAAGCACGAGCTCCTTGCTCTAGAGCACATCTTGGCGGCACAAGCTCTCGTGCACCAAGGGCAGCTGCCAACACTATGAGCTCGCGCTTCTAGACTTCGCTGCGGTACAACATAAGGTGAAACTGAGTATAGGGCAGCTAGGTTTTTTTTATGTGTTTTGGCAAATCTAAAGTAATTATGAGGACCGTCTGCCTATATATTCGAACGGGAGTCATGGCGAGATCTGTGCTTGGAATGCCGAATGGCAATGAGTTCCAGGAGAAAACTTGTTGCGCGGGTTCGAACCACGGATATTTCGGTGACTCTTGTTTGGTACTTTCTTCTGTATGATCTATGATCAGTGTGACCCCGCTTTAACGCCACTACGATATGGACCATTTTTGTGGCACGTTTAGTGCTACTTCTGCGCCTATCCGTTTGACTGCGGGGTGAAGTCTTTACTCTCCGATCACAACTCAGCCCGGGAGAGATATTCTAGCCGCTGTCGTCACCAATTGAACTTTGAATATCCGAAAGTGGTTTATTATTTGAGAAACCGATTTGTGGCGTTATTTTTGACGAGAACTGTACTATATTTGTTGCTGTTGGAAAAACAAAACCGCGTTCTCACCGAAAAAAAATTGAATTACGCAATACGGGACGGGACGATTAGCCTCCCCCAAATGTTGCGCTAGCGGTCAGGACTTTTTGTTACGCGAGTCAGACAGTTATTGGCGATTTTCCGCAATATTTACGTGAAACGTGATATGTCTCGTAAGCGGGGTCTAGAAATTGTCAAGCCGAAAACTGAAGCCGCCGATATACGCGATGCTAATTGGCTGAGCCAGGTGATGACGCCACACCTCCTAGCTCAACGCTGATTGGCTGGCGATTGCGCAGTCACACACGCGCCACCGCTCGCCCGCCGAGACAATACACTCTAAAAAGTATGAAGCAGTCTACCACGCACAACACCTCGAGAGCCAATCAGCGCAACTTACGGAGGCAGCTGAGCGAATGACGATGCCGAAACATCAGTTTAGACCAAAAAACCCAGCCTGAGTTGTGACATTAAGCAATGCAAGCGTGACGTTTCGCATTGCTTAATGTCACAACTCAGACTGCGTTTTTTGGTCTAAACAGATATTTCGGCATTGTCATTCGCTGAGTTGCCTCTGTAGGTTGCGCTGATTGGTTCTCCGAGGTTTCAGCGTGAAAGTAGACGTACAGTACAGACGTTTTTTAGAGTGTATAGTTGGACGTCGTCGGAGAAACGTCTGCGGTTATAGAGGGTTCTACAAGAGCGTCACGGGATTAAACCCGGGTTAGCGCCGGTATCTCCATTCCAAGAAATGCTATTGAGTGTACACGCCACGCGTTAAGATAGTCGCTAAACTTACTGATAAAGAGCGCCGAAAGTGTAGACGTCAATCCCAGAGGAATTGGGATGAAGCCACGTTCAACACACGTCACATTCACGTTCAACACAAATAATTACCCACCAAATTACTACGTTTTTTTTTTTTTTTTTGTAAATTGAGAGCATGAAAGTAAGTGAAGCACGCAACCCGGAACGGCTGCTATTTTCTGACTGAAGATTTGCGAAAATTTTCAAAAACTTCTGAAGCACTAAACGAAAAGTTCTGAGACTTTGGCACGCGGTCTCAACCGCTAGCGCAGCATTTAGGCGGAGCTTGAGCGTTCGGTGACGCTAGTCTACTGTCTCCTTTGGCGCACAACAACAACAACAAAAAATACACACACAAGATCACGATTATCTTTTCTCTGAAGCACACGGCACTTCGCTTCATTTGAAATCAGTGCACAGCTTGTCCTACGCCTGAAACGCTATTCGTCTCGGCGTGTATTAACTCTTTGTGCGTATCTACCGTCGGCTAATCGAAGCAAGGCAGTGAGAGCGCCTTGACCTGGGGCTTTTGCTACGCGTGTGTACGCCTACATGTCTTCTCGACTCCGTTTTACTCCTAACCCGTCGGCCACCGACGCTCGGATCCGATGGAGTTCAATCAAGTAGAGCCTAAAATGCATCGTCATGTCGCGCTCGTCGTCTTTTCGTGTTTGCTTCACCGACGAAACTAAATCACGTACATTGAATGTGTTCGCGATCCTGCGCATTTTCGTGCGCGGATCGGTTTATGCCGTTTGATCACAAACCCACGAGGACAAGGAACGAACGACATGACGGTGCAATTTGACCTCGGCTCGATTGGCACCTCCGGATCGCGTAGCGTCGGCTGCAACTCAGCGCCGAACTGTTTTTTTTATGTTGGTGCACGCGCAAACGGAACTGGAAAAAACATAAACAAATGGCGTTAAAAAAATTAAATTACATAGATACCTACAATGTTTGTCAGGTGCGAGAAAGAGGTGACTGTTGTAGCGAGCGAGTCTCGACTGTGTGCGTTGTCACTTCCCGCGATGAACTCCTCCGAACCTAGGGACCGCCAGGTTCAATCGCGAGTCAGTTAGAACCCCCCCCCCCCCCCCCCACCCTCCGGCATATTGCTCAGACGTGCGCGTCGGACTAATTACGACACGTCGGAGCCATGCGCGTGGGGTTCGAAATTGGTCGTGATTGAACCTGGCGGTTTGTAGCTTTATCTCTATAATCGATCGTTGGGTGACTTCCTGTGTGATGCGCATTTTTTTCTTTTATTTTGTTCGCGGTGTAGCAAACATAATGTTAAAGATGGGTGACAATTCATCGATTAATAAATAATCTCTGTTAGAAGGTACCGTAATATTTCTTTGTATTTCGTTTCTCATTAAGCCCGACTGGAACCAACGCTACGCTGCCTTGGAAGCAATCATCAAGTGCCGAGCGCATACGGTCAAGGCGCTATTTTTTTTAACGCGTTTTCGATCATCGGCTGAACCGATCACTAATAGTAAATTCGGCGTGATCCTGCTTTTTCTTTTCTTTCAAAACGAGAACGCCTTGACCATATACTTTTTGCGCTTTTTGATTGGCTACGGCGGATTATGGTGTTGGATGTGGTCGTATAAAGTATAGAACTGCGGTTCTACACACCTCAGATTTTACATTTCAGTCGCGGTGTCACAATCCTGAAAAGTGTAACATAAATAAACGTGTTTTTTTTTTTTTGAACTGGATTAGTTATTTTTTTGACCACCCACTTTCAATGTGAGTACCTCAGTTCCGTGTAAAGTCGCGAATTCTGAAGAACGTCGGCCGTTACACTACTTTGATAGAAGCCATATGATGGTACCTTCCTTAAGGTCGCCCCGTAAGCTGTTGACAATTTCTATTCATCGTTAGGGTGCGTGAAGTTTTTGTTTGATTATCCATCCTGGGCAGGCACCAAATTAGAATACGGTATAAATAAATAAATCGAGGATGTACGTGTAGCTGTTCCGATTGCGTAGTTCTCCGTCGTTCGTAATATTTATATTGCAAAAAACAACACAAAAAACAAGGTGTATTTGCCTTATTTACGGTGCTGAAGCTAGAAGTCAAATTCGCCTGTTCGGCAAGATGCATAATTCGTACTCACTTTAAATAAATAAAAAAGGAAAAAAGAAAAGAGAAGCGACAAAAGCGATGGAAGGCAAAAAAAAAACAAAAAACACACACGTTAAAAAAATGAAAGTGGTAGAAAAACAGTGACATTTGGCTTCTATTCATCGAACAGGACGAATCACTTGGGAATTTTTTTTTACTTAACCGAAAAGTAATTTAGCCTGACGCCAATATCATTTAAAATAAGAATACCGACTAATGCAAAATGAGATTCCGCAGCGGTTGTCAGGTCATGGGCTAGATGGTCTTCTACGCACCGCGGAAAAAGGTTAAAAAAAAATTATTTTTGCTTTTTATTTTTGTGGTTGTTATTGTGGCATCTCCATCAATAAGACAGGGTGAGTCTTACGCTAGAAATAGCCCGAAAGACAATATTGAGGGATTATTGTGACCACGGGTTATAGACCGAGCCCTTCAGCGTTGTACTAAAGGTGTCTAAATAAAAACACTCGTATGTATGTTCATTTTCAATATGGGCGCAAGCGCGGCAGTTTGACGCGCGGCAGCACGACGCGAAAGCATCTCGAAACCATTAGGAAAGCGTAGCAATGACTTGCGGTCCAGATGTACAGGCTGTTAATTTTTTTGTGTTTTTACTGTGCGTTTTGTTTTTTACCTCAACTTTAAACTATGCAATTTAGAAAGCTATTTCTCCGTCCAAATGTAGCGCGAACGGTCCAAACTAGGTGCCAAACTTTCAGAACTGACTGCTATCTTGTTTTTTAAAAAAAGTTACAATTGATTTTGTTTTTAAATTTTTCTATTAGAAAATGGTGGCCGACGGAGTTCTCGAACACATGGAGCTGAATCACGCCAGTCACGGAAAACGGCCGAACACGGGCCCCGTTTTCCCAAGTTTCAGAAAATCACATAATGTTTGGCTAAAAATAGGAAATAGTTCTGTAACTTTGGCAGTTGCTGTTATTGTTATTGTTGTTGTTGTTGTTGTTGTTGTTGTTGTTGTTGTTTGTGTGTGTGTGTGTGTGGTGGGGGGCACGCTTTGCAAAAAGATACCATGATGCATTTAACGCGGCAAGCTTTGTAAAGCTGGTAAAAAAAAACACACCCTGCATCTTAATACTAGCGTATCGATTGATCGAAATAATTTATTCAGTTTAATTCGCATAATCGCAGGTATAACCGGAGTATTAAAATCATTTCCGAATCCTTTCGCGTGACCCAAAAATGTTACACCTTGACGTCACTTGACGCCTTCACATGATGTGGTACTGTGACTGACGTCATGCGGCGCTATGACATCACGA
>JAZHYW010013895.1:0-25279 GCA_037355805.1 Ixodes ricinus | reverse complement strand
AGTGGGCTTCAGTGCTTTGCAGTAAAGTACAAAGAGAAGTGGCTGACAAGGAGGAACGTTTTGGGTAACTAGATAGGCTGAAAATCAAAGGTCTGTGCTTGGTATGTCCGTTTCTTACCTTTCAGTCGTTTTGTAATTAAGTAGAGGGTGTGTGTGTCTTTTGTGACATCACTGAAAGACACTAATTGGAAGTTGCAGTGTATTTCCACAATCTGAAATATGATACAAAAACAATTAGGCCAATGCAGTGACCTCTAAGACCACTGAAGACATTTCTGATGAGGTCTGCATTTAATTTTTGCTTGTTAGCGTTAAATGCAGCGCCAAATTTTTAGGCTTCCAGCTTTCAGATTCTTGGAACCAGGAATATATTACGCAACATATTATTTATGTACAATATTTAAAAAAAAATGAAACTGTCCTGGGCATCGCTCGATGTAGCCGCCGGGCCGCTCGGTCGCCGAATCTCCAAGCTCGTGGTGTGTCGTTCTGTGCGTTTGCGCCAACCTGCTTCCTTTTCATCGTAAAGGCAGCACCACTAGCTCGGCTGCTACAAGATCTTCAAAAGCACGAAGGCATTGGAACAATGTTTTATTTGCGTTTCTTTACATGTTAACTACTGGCGCTGCATTGAAAATGCTTTCGGGATCCTGTGCTCCCATTGGATGCTTTTCGGGAGACCACAGGGAGAAGAGCTCGAGCAGGCACAGGTCATGGTGGCAGCTGCCTGTGTTCTTCACAATTTCTTGACCCAGGGTACCGGTCAAGCAGAGCAGTCCTGCTGCACTCGCGGCTATAGAGACCGGATACATGAAGATAGTAAGATCACTGCCGGAGGCAGGAGGAAAAACAAAGACTCACTAGCTTTGTTAAAGCTAGAGACCACACTTGCGAAGAATAATTCCAAGGTGGCCAAATCCCCTCGAGCACTGTGCGATTGCTACTTCATGAGCCCACCGGAGAAGTGCCCTCACAGCACAAGTGCCAGGGCGTCAGCAAAGAGTGCCCCGAGCTTAGGGAAGGGCACTAGGCTCACTGAAGCATTTAGCACATTTCCTTCTTTATACATCTAAATTATGTTTCATAACATTATTACCGATTTAATTTCTCAGGCAACGTCCGTGGGTTCTGGCACGCTACTCAGCTGTACTATGCCTTCTTCATTTGAGAGTATTTGTTTTCCATAGGAGTATTCCTCCTGCTGAGCAACCTCACCACAAGCATTAGAGTAATGTTTGCTCCAAGTGTTGTTGCTAATGCTAATGTTTGTATGTTACCTTATAAAGTGCTTCATCAGGCTATGACCAAGTGCTATGTCAAGTTTTCTGTACGGGTGAGCATTTTTATCTTGTTAAATAACTATGAGCACTTAACAAGAGAAAGCTCATTACAGATAAACATTAGGCGCAAACTATGACTGAAATTACTTCTTGCTACACAAAGGCGAATGCGTATTATTTGCTCCAATAAATGATAAAAACATAAACTTGTAATAGATGCAGATTCTACAAGGAAAGCAAAACTGCCATTGCACTAAATTTGTTTTTGTTTTTCAGAGGCCGAGCACCACTTTGTGAAAAGACTAAGTACGCAGGCGAGCTGATGCTAGCTAATTATGTATTTCAACACCTAAGACTCTAGTGCAGAAAAGGAAAACAATATTTAGTCGTTAGTCTTCAGGGGACCAATTTTGGATCGGCAAACATTTTATAGGTGGTGTTTTGAAGCCTCTCGTGTGAGGCTTTAAGACACCACCTCCGTGTGACACAACACAAAAGCAGTTCGTGTTGCGCTCTGCGCTCTGTGTCATGAAAACAGATAACAAAAATAACTGCACACAAATTGCCGCTCTGGGAAGGATGGTTAATACACGTTCATTGCTGAATGACAAACATGAGTTCCAGAAATTATTAGACGTAAAGTTAGACATGTTACTTTTCCTTCACTTATGACCACCGAGGAAATGGTATAAATATGTACAGCGTTCCATACCTAGTGACCGAGCAAGCTGTACACGTTCGTATTACTGGAAGAAATATGACCATACCTCACATAACGTTAAATAATATATACTAAAAACAGTCTCTTAAAAATTTAACTCAGTGATACATACAACATTAAAAAGGAAAATAGAGTGAGAGCACAGGCAACATAGTGTATTTTTACCATTTTCTTGAATTACCTGAGGCTGGCAAGAAACCTCTAAAACAACCCGTGGAAGCGATAGAAAAGGGTGACGGGAGGACAAAATCTCAAACTAAGCTAAAAGATTATTCAGTAAACCTCTATTATATAGAGGTTTACTGTTATTAAGTGGTGGCGACCCCCAAGGTTGCCACCATTTTATATAAAAGGTCAATCCATTCACTCAGCTCGACGCCAATGCCTGCTGCGAACCCAGAACGCTGCGTCCCTGGCCCCTGTCCATTCTTCTCTTTTAAGTGTTTGAAATACTTTCGTTTAAAGAAAGAGGGACATGTCCAAGTGAAGGTCAGCGACGCCTCTATTACGCGGAGGGCGTCCCGTCTATGTGAGCGTCAAGAAGGGGGGAGAGGGGGTGCTGGTGAGACGATGCAAACCATGTTTGCTCGAAGAAGGAGGGACGGGTGCCGGTGCCGAAGTCCTCAGGGTTCGCGGCAGGGGTAGGCTTTGAGCTGAGAGAATAAACTGACGTTTCGTGTGCAAAGGGTCGCATTCTTTGACTAGAGTGTATATAAGAGAGGTTTAGTGAATAAAATTTTTAGCGGAATTTGAGACTCTGTCCTCCCGTCATCCTTTTTGTTCTCTTCCATGATTTGTGTCCTAGGTTTCTTGACAGTCTTTTGTAATTAAACAAACCAAGCTAAAGCAACTTTCAATAACGCTTTGCATGAGTTTTTGGACATATTTTTTTAATATTGCAACCACTTCACTTTGTGGATTCTATAGATAATGAATGGGCATCCCTAAAGGGAAAGCAAAGTGGCTATACTAGTATGAAAGCTCATTTAGCTGAGGTCCTACAAAACTGAGGGGATTTCAACCAAGCTGTAGGTGATTGTGACATGCCGCAAATGGGCCCTGGCTTTGGCCACACGTGTAATGGAATCTCTGTTGACTGCTTTTTATATATATATTTTAGAAAGTAATCACAATAATTGGTTTTTCTTCATTTAATTTATGGTTCGCTTTTCCGAGCTTGCCAAGTAATGCCTGATAGACCGTTGAAGTTTTTGGGGGTGTTGCCCTATAGCTTACCGTTTCGTTGCAGATTTGTTTTTGTTTTTGTTTTGTAGGGAGCATACCAGAGTTGGTCACACTAGCCAAGAAAGTTGCATACAGGACAGTGGAGGTGGAACGACCAAGGCGCATCTCTGAGTGTGTAGATATCCTTCAATCTCCGCACAAAAGGGGACCAGTGGGAGATTTTATTCCCCTTGGTAGAATTTATGGTCACTAATGGTCTACGTGTCCTGTGATCTGATAAGAAAGGACAATTTCTAGTGTTACCAGATGGTTTGCACAATGAAAGAGCCATGGCAGATATAAAGAAAAATTTTAAACCGGTGGAAGTCGCCCTAAGAAAACTCGAGATAAAGCAAAAAATCTGTGTGAGTGGCGAGCGTCAACCCAGTTTGCCGCGAGGGTTGGGAAAGTGGAGCGCTTAGGTCTGACGATCTTCTTGAGCGTAAAGACACCTAGAAAGGGTTGCCCATTTGGAGTCATTATCACAGGAAAGGTATCGTGGCAAAAACAAATTGCTTCCTATCTTCAAAACAAAACAAAAAACTGTCCGCTTTAAGTATTCAGAATTACTTGCTGTTTTCCAACTCCGGGGAGATAGTGGAATATCTCCAGTTAGGAGTCTTGAGGAGAGAACTGCGTTCAGTATTGATATGGAGAATCTATTTTACTCATTACCACATAACCAGCTACTGACCTCCGTGATCAACTGTATAGAAGCCAAGGGAGAGATCACTTTCCGAAGTTTCAGAGGGGTGCCCATTGATAGCTTTATGAAGCAGTTACAGTTCTGTGTGATGCCTATGATAGTTGGGGGTGAGATGTGTGCTATCTCCAGAAGGTAGGAGTATGTATCGGTTCCTGCGTCGCTCCAGTCCTTAGTGACATCTACCCGGAGCAGTGGCTGTGCCATAGAAAATGGGTTTGGAAGCAAAAAAGTGGACAAGGTCGCCTTCTATGTTGATGACGTCCTTGTAATTCTTGAAGATTGCGGACGTATGGACATACAATTGAAAGATATTTTGAAGACCTTTGCTAAGTAAGGAGGGGGCCTTAGGCTTACCTCTGGGTTGCGCAAAGAAAGGGTACTTCAGTCCCGGGACACTTCGCTCCACCTGAGGGGCACCCATGTTTGTTGGTCGTACTGCCCACGATCCAAGAAAGGCACTCTAGAGTATTGCTCGTGCCACTCAAAAGTCATCAAGCGGAGCCTATCTCTAACGTGTGTGGGTTCTGCACTAAAAAGGTCTGCCTTCAAACTATGGCAGCCAGCTTCAGTATGCAAGTCGAGAGGCTAAGAAAAGCCGGCCATTCGTCTGCCCTATTGGTTGATGTGAAAAACGCTCTGGTGAAGAAAGCAAAAGGCTTCCAGACCTAAAAAAAACAGTGCCGAGAAAACAAGGCCAGTCGTAATACCGTACCTGTACCGGATATCCCATAATTAAAAAAAGTTACAGGCCGGTCTGAAGTTAGGGTAGTTTATTCAGCACAGCAACAAATGAGTCAAATTTGCCTAGAGTGAATGTGCATGCTGACGGTACCACAAGACACAACTTACCAAGAAGCATGCAAAGAAATTTCCTCCCTGCGCTTCAGGCGTATTTTGTATGATACCACTTTCGTGCGGCAAAAGCTACGTAGGCCAAACGGGCAGATGCCTCAATGTTCGATTCCGTGAACATGATTACTCCTTGAAGGCTATAGTGGGCGGACATCTTCCAATCCATTCTAGGGAGTGCACATGCAGACCGTTGTTCGGCGAGACAAGCATCTTGGGGAGGAACAACGACAAATTAACCCGCGAGGTGCTGGAAGCCATCCACAACATGTCTGAGGACAGAGAGCTATATTAGTGAAGAATCTGTGACGATGTGAAACCAGCAAAGAGAATTGCTTCAACAGACAATGAAAACCCATACGAGACTGGATGAACGAGCCACCATCATTCACGGGGCTGGTAGTAGATTCACGTGTCCGCGGTGGATCATTCTGTCTTCTTCCTTCTCTTTGTTTTCCTGTCAGTAAACATAATTGTGAGTGGCGCTTTTTTTTGTCCTGTTCTTCTTCTATTTACTATGTGCGCTAAATACCTCGTTAAGTAATTTCTTCAATCATCAAACGAGAACTTTGCGGCAAGTAGTGTTGGGCAGTATCGCGGTACAAATTTATCGCCATAATATTTCAGAAATATATTATCTATTTATATTTCTCTATCGCGATGCAATTTTTTCAAATGTACTGTCGAGACCGGTTATAACAAGGTCAACGGGAATTGGAAATCGCTTAACTTTAACCGCTTCTTCATTATATATGAACTCGTACAAATAACATGAAAAAAAAAAGATAACACGGGTTGTCACGGGCACATGTTTATCGCGAATGCAGAAAGCGGTCGAGGATTCCCTGCACGCGTCCTCTACTAGATCGGAGCCGCTTCTCGCAAACTGCGACTATCTACGATCGAAAAGAGATCCTGCTACTTGGAAAACGCCAGCGGTGGACGGCAATCTTTGCGTTTATGCGCACTGCGTCGAGGATGGCACGGTTTTGATTCCAAGTGATTGTTTTCGTCTTCCCCGTCGAGGGGCCGGTGCTGCCGGGACTCTCCATCGTTGAGTGGCGATGATTCGCCGAATCGGTGCTTGAGAGAAGTAGACTTTCGCACAAGAGCAACCTCACCGACCAGACGCCGACACGGATAACGAAGCAAACAAAGAAGCGCTCAAGACACCGAGTTCGCGCTCAAGCTTGTTTGTCGTCGGTATAGAGAGCATAGACTTAAGAGATGGGGCAACTGCTGGATCGGCGTCACGTGGTTTGTGAGCCGCGTTTGCAAAACGAGCTGCAGCATGCAAGGAATCAAAACTCAAAAGCGTTGACCTTCTGCAAACGTGTCCGCCTCTCCGACCAGTTCCGTCGCCAAACTGGCCACGCGACAATCAAATGCAGACGTACTTACTACGGACATCTTAAATCTAGGCTCTCTCCGTCATTTCTGCCGGAACGTTGTCCGGCAGAGATGATGGAGAACGCTCCGAACGCCCCTATCGGCATGCCACGACGGCTTCTCCGCGTGGGATGCGGTAAAGCCGCCTCCCAGATAAGGTGCGGGAGCTGACCAAATGGAGCAGACGACGTTACAGCCGCCGGCGGCCTTTCCAGCATCTTCTGCTGCCTGTTCTGGGTGGCTTCTTGGCCGCGGAAGCAAAGTGCGGCGGTCCGAGGTTTAATAAACTTTCTGAATTTTATTCTTTTACAGTAGAGCTGTTAAGGGCTAGTTTCCCCAGGATCGTGTCCCTCGAAAAGAAATGTCGACAGAAAACTCTGGTTGCCGCCGTCGCTCATAGATGGCGGTAGCTGTCCAGAGTGTTGTGTTCGCCGGTTGTCCGCTTGCCGCCGTCGCTCACAGATGGCGCAAAATTTTGAGCCTTTCCACTCTGGCTTGCCGACCTGCGGGCGGCCATTACTTCATTCCCACCATAGTACAACTTTGCCAGTCTTCCTTTTTCACCAAAGTGAAAAAGCTGAACTTTTTCTTCTTTTTTTTTACTTTTCACAATTTTTTTGTGCTATATCAGCGGGAGCCACTCAATTGCCTTTGCTAAAAACAGACACAAATGAATTGAAAAAGTGCAAACGGGAATCGGAAATTGTGATCGGTTCACTGTGACCGACATTTCGTTATAACCGACAGTATCATGTACTTCTGTATCAAAATACATTTCCGTGTGTATTCTTGGTATCGCGATACCCTTAAAGGGCAACTCCGCTTTATTTTTGATATTTAAAAAACTATGCAGCCCTCTTCAGTATCATATAGGAAGACCCCATGTCAAATATTACGATCTAATTCCGTCTATATATTTAATAAACTGGCCAGCAAACTTTCAAATGAGCCAAGTCGCCGAAATCTGCCAACTCTAGCGTGCGACGTGAGGCGCAATCGTCAGCGCAGTCAATGCGACGGAGTTGGAGTGGCCAACATTGAGCCACTACATCAGAGGCATGACTACGTCATTGTCACGTTTTGTTTGTTTTTATTTCACAGAGCGAAATTGAACGATGACGTCATGAGTTTCTCCTGCCGGTGTTGGCTCAACAGCGTCCACGTGATCACCGTAACGCGGATGCGCTGGTTTGCGCTGCCCTGCGCGCTTATCGGTCTGTTTCTCCGCTCCAGCTCTCATTTTTCGTCTTCTCTCCTTCCCCCTCTCACCCGGGCCATCACCGTCTACGCCATGCGAAGCGACCTGCCCGCGTCGCGTGTCCTGTACCTCGCCCCCACGAACGTCACAAGACCACGTGGTTCGACGTGACGTGGCCATGACTCTGACGACACGAGACCGATGTTGCCTGACGTAACCGAAGTTTCGGTTTCGGTATCAGCTGATGTTTAAATTAAGATTACACAAATATTATTCCACATTTGGCGAATCCGAAGACGTAGAGCTGTTTAGTAGTGCTTTGTGAAATGGAATCACATGTAAGCCTAAATTTTTCGGAATTGAGCGGAGTTGCCCTTTTAAGCAGATTGATTTTCTTACAATTTTAAGATAATTGTTGACCTCCACAAAGTCTCGTCAAGGACGTTTTGTGTCTGACGGCACATGACTCCCTTCTTTATTGTGCACAAGTTAGGAAAGGTTTTTCCCCACTTTAGGTGAACGACTATTCCAGTCGATTCCAAATGTTACAGGCTGTGGCGGGGCGCCCAACAGATAAAAGAATACGAGTTCCTTCAACTTCATTACACGGTGGCGTTATAAGATCACTGCTGAGAGGGGCGTCCGGATTGGGCATAATCACAGTGACTTGTCGAGGTTATTTCCGTGGACACAAAATTGATTTCGGTGTCCCTGGGATTTTGTCCCAGAAAGATATGGGATGGCGAAATGAAACTGCACTCGTGCCACGGTGAAAAGACCGCTTGTTTCTCTTCCTACTTCCCAAAATACAGGATATTATTTCCACAGTAAATTCGATTCCAGCTTAATTCAGACTCTAACATAAAGTGAAAGCTCGTTTGGTGGTTTAAAAACAAAGCTTTGTAATCTAGAGCAACTTTTTTTCTTCGTATGCTCTAATAAGGGAGGCAGCCAAACATCCAAAATAATGTTTTTATAACAATGTCTGTGTTTCAGCCTCACCCTCACCATAAGGTATTCCAGTATTTGTATTGCCAAATACTTTTCTATTTTTCAAATGCATTTCTGATACGTATAGTGATACACTTTTATAAATGTATTGCATTGTCTGCATTTTAGCTATTTTTGCCACGTATCACAGTTTTTGTATTTCCAAATACGTTTTAGAGTATTTATGCCCAATCCTAGTGGCAAACAAACAATTATTTATAGCATTTTAGAGAAGGTTCACTCATGACACATAGGAGCTAGGGCATACACATACGGTATATATATATTTGTCGTCCTATAAAGAAACAAAAAAAAATAATTTCTGTGTCGAAGACGTTCTACCGTTAATAGCTATCTTTCCGCTGAAACATGAATTGGTTTTACGCGCTTCAATATGTTCGGCTTAAGGGATTGTTCTTACGAGGAATACCAGAACCCAAAATACGTTCCATCATTTTATAAGGAATTCCAAATATGTTTAAATACACTTTGGTCCTCACCATTAAGCTATTTAAAAAAAAACATGCTCCCGCAGACCTTTTTATTTGGATGTCCAGAATTTGCGAGCATTTACAAAATTCTTAGGAACAATAATGTATTATTTTTTATAAAGTGGAAATAACTGCAAGATATTTATACTTGGAGCCAGTAATGATGATGAAACAATAGTAATAATAGTAATATTCTTATTCTAATTATTACTATTACTACTACTACTACTACTACTAATAAATAAAAGTCGTGTACAATTCTCTAATGCGAAATTAGAGCGCTTGAAGAAGAGGAGGGGAGGGTACGGAGGGAGGGTATGCCTCTCCTTTCCCACGTACCCTCCCTCCTCCCCTTCTCCTGGCCTTCCAATCATCGGAAAACTTTCGCTCAGTTTACCGCAAAATTTAGTGAAACTTTCCCCGCTAAATTTAGCAGGAACTTTTCCCGTTAAAGTCAGCAGAAAATTTTCCCCAAGGTTAGCGGGAAATTTAGCGAAAAGTTTCCCTCTAAATTTAGCGGGACATTTGCCGAGAGTAGAGAGCTTTTGTAGATCGTTTCCGCCGTCCCGCAACGCTCTCCGCAACTCGCTACGATACCCGGAACTCTACCCAAGGCCATCGGCCCGCAGGCGCAGTAGCCGTTTCTTCGTTGCGGAGGCTCAGCGGAGGGGAAACCCGATCTACGAAAACTCCCTAATTTTTCTGATGAATTTAACGGTTTAGGTTTAGCGAAGAATTTTGCGAAAATTTTCCCGCTACCTTTAGCGGAAAACTTTCCCGCTAAAATTAGCAGGTTAAGTTTCCCTGCTAGATTTAGTGGGGAAAACGACGTCGCGTGACATCAACACGAATTCAGTTTCCCCGCCAAATTTACCAGGGAAACTGTTATGGCGCATAATGTAGCGCGCGCGGTTACGCCGCCGCCGACGTCGACGGCGACGCCGCTCAACCCGGAAACGGGCGCCTAAGAGCTGCGCTCTAATAATTGATTGGTGCATCAAAGCCCGTTTTGCGGTGCATCAAAACCTGTTTTTAAGCGCCCCTTTTGATTTGCTCGTTTTGATGCCCCCGTTTTAATTGGCGAATCAAAACTGGCACATCAAAGCCAATAAGTTGCTTGTGTGATGCCACCCTGCAATTGAAAAGTCAAGCGTGGCATAGCATAGCAACTCTAAACTCAAAAGTAAAATCATACATATAAAATGATAAAAAAAAAATATCTCCGATATCGTGTAAAAGAATATACACATTAACACTAATCAGAGCGTAGAGATCCAAATGTCCAAAACAAATAAGCGTACTCAAAAGAAAAAAAAAAACACACACTGCTGTTTATCAGAGAAGGACGCACAACTCTATACAAACAAAAATACGCTACACACTGCCCAAAAAAGCAAGCACCCCCCCAAAAAAAAATCGACCCACATTTAAAAAAAGAATAAACTTTTATTAAAAGAAGTGTATCCAATGGCACTAATCATAAGTAATACGTTCAAGCACTTTCCTATTTCTTTCTAGCGAAGTAAAAGTTAGAAGTGAAGGTTGTAGTTGAGAAAAATACAAGGAACATTTTTATCTCAAAATACTATCAGTCTCTGTTGAGACTATGATTGGGTGGGTATACAATTGTACAAAAAAACAACAAAGAAAAAAGAAGAACAACAAGAGCAGCACACACTTGACAAGGTACTATAAAAGATATCACTAAGTAATCACAGAAAAAATGCTTTGACAATAACAAATAAAAATTTGATCCGTCACGTGCTAGAAGGCGTTGAGGGAAATCAATACAACAACAAAAAAAAACATTTTATTTCACATTTTGCAAGATGCAATATAAGAAGAAAAAGCTTCAAGTGATTAGCATACCACAGCTTGCTCCCAAGAAGATTCCAGTCACTTATGGTTTGTGGAAAGGATGAGTGTCGGAAACAGTCCTTGAAGAACCGGGGCTGATGAAGTGCGCGACTGTGTTTGTTCCGAGTTATTCGCGATTTGTCAGGAACTAGGTAACTTGTTTTATTTATCTGCAATAAGCCATTATAAATCATGTACACAAATTGCAATCTTTTTTTCTTTACGCCTGATCTTAAGTAGTGGAATGTTGGCTTTTGGATACAGTGCCGTAGGTGAATCCAGTTGACGATATTTTAACAAAATAAAACGCAAAGCAAGTTTTTGCGCCTTTTCCAGCTTCTGTAGATCTTGAACAATATGAGGATCCCAGATTTCGCACGCATATTCTCCCAATGGACGAATGAGTGTTTTATAAGTGAAAAGTTTTGTGTTATTTTAACTTAGTTTCAAAGACCGCCTTAAATATCCCAGTTTATAATTCGCTTTTTTTACAATGCTGTCAATATGAGCACTCCAACGGAGGTCTCCAGAAATAGTTACGTCCAGATATTTGTAACCTCTTACCTTTGCTAGTGGGTTTTTTCTAGGTTTAATGACATTTGCCTGTATTGCACCACTGATCAACGCGTGCTAAACACGTGTTAAGAATAATGTGATCGGTGGGCTCCTTAACCTCTGTATAAAACAAAAAAAACAACAGTCGTCGGCAAAGAGCCTAGCCTTAACAGGGTGATTCCACGTCAGTTCATGCAATGATGGTCCGGGTCATAATTTAGATCGTTTTTGTTAAAAATATATATGAAAGGCATGTGCTTGGGAGGAACATTCAGCTGTATATGAACGGAGTAACATTTTTGTTCGCTAAGATATAAAATAAAGAAGCTCGAGGCGTGGAAATTGAGAAGATTCCACGATGCTACTTTGCACAGTCGTCATTTCCTCATCGAAGCTTTCAAGTCACTATAACGTTTTTAATAAACGTTACAAAAGGTATACAACACATACACAAAAAATTAAAAATATCAATAAAATATTTCTATGCAAACAAAAAAAAATCAAACATGGCACTAAACGCGTTTTGAAGACATATTCACAATTTTTTTTTCGAATAAACCATCTTTCATAATATTTTACAAAACATCAAAATGCGCGTCTTTAAATATTCTTTACGAATATGTAAATATTATATGCCCACCCTTAATTGTCTTTTTGTTATTAACGCGGAAATGCAGCAGATTTTTTTCCAAATGTGGCAAGATTGGACGTCGATATTTAAACAAACTCCATCTTTTATTTTTTTAAGTTTCCCTTGGTACTTTGCAGTGACTTTAACTAACCTCTGATGACAAAACATTGAGTAACATATGACCTCCAAACGGGAAAAGCTACAACAGAGCTTCACTCGGAGCGAGCCAACGTGTTCGTCATAACGGCTTTGCCGCAGAGCACCAAACATTTTGAGCGTTAGTTATGGCATGTATTTTATATTTTTAAAATTCTTTTTTTCAAAAGGGGTGAGTATAACTGACGCGAAAAGGAACTTTGAGCTGGAATATTATTAATTCGCTTACGATTCACAAAAACAAAACGGCCCCACTCTGTGAATTCACTAACTATGCATACATAAGCTTAAAATTCACAGTTGCGCAAGTGGCCATGTATACATCCGGCTTTTCTAAACCGCACTAAACAAAGTGCGGTTGAAAAAACTACTGGCTCCATGAACAGTGATCGAATCTGACCTTTCATGCCAGCATTGCTACAAATACCTCACGAATGAGATTGCTTCTCACAACGTGAGTACATCAAACTCTTCTTTCCGGGACTCTCATGAAATTCTGGCTGAAGTGAGTCAAGACTTGTTTGCTGCTAGTCCGTCAGTAACCCCACTGAAACCATGTAAAGTCATTAAGAAAAAAAGCGCGAACCATATTTGAAGAAAAAACAAGCTCAAGTGAGTTTTTCGATTAGAAGATAGCTGTCAAGCGTTTATGACGTGAAAACCGGCGAAGACAGTTGTGAGCACTGCACGGAGTTGTTTGACGCGTGCCGCGAAGCGCTGAAGGCATGCAGTTCCCACCAGGAACTAGGGCTGGGCAATTGATCGATTAACCTTCCGATTAATCGATTAAGGCTTTAATCGCGATCAAATTTTTTAACCGGTTAATCGGTTTTTTAATCGGTATTTAAAAAGAAGTCAACTGGACACTGTTGCGAAATGCCTCCGGAGACGACCTTGCCCTTCCAAACCGACCGGCACGGGTGAACGCCCTGGAGCATCGTCGCCAGGTGGCTAAGGTCAGCTGCGCCCGGAGACAGAGCGAGAGGCGCCGTGGAGTCGCCCACGCACCTTGGTACACGGGGACGACGTGACCTTCTCCGAAGGATCATCGGGTTGACCCACGCCAGTGTCATCTGGCCGTCTTTGCCGTCCGGCCCCTCTCCTTGCTTCTGCAGTCTGACCTCGACGCACGGCAACCCGGCAGCCTTGGGACGTCCTCGACAAAGGAGGGGGCTTTACTCAATTTCCCCAGCTTAGTTCGCCCATGGGATTATCCCCTAACACACCGAAGCCAGGACGCCTGCAATTATGGATGTCTTCCGCCTCCCTCGACTTCGATGGCACCATTGTCCGCTACGATTGACCGGCGACACCGCGGCCAAGGACGTCTGGCCCTGGTGTGCGTGACGCGTGTGGCAGTGTGTGAGGGAGAGGGAAGGGGCGTGCCTGAACGTGGCGAAGACTGACCACGCCGTTTTGGTCAAGGCAGGGACGATGGGGATTCCCTACTAGGGATCTGGGGACATGTGACATTATAAAATGAGCAGCAGGCCGCTGCTACAATGTGTTCTCATAGTGTTCTCGAGTGTTCTCATAGTGTTCTCGAGTGTTCTCTAGTGTTCTCCCGTCAGATGATGTAAACTTGTCCATATGTACATATAAAAAGTTATTAAGAGACACCACTCCTGCTCCCTGGTCCTTCCCGATTCCGGCTTCCACATGAGTTCCTGCCCTGGCTCGGCTCCCTGCCGCACACCAAGTTGCCGGACAACCACGCGGTCCCAACAACACACGCATGGCTCTATCCTGGACGACCTGGCCGAACTAGGGGTGACTCATGCCCTCCCCTTCCCCCTCCCTTAAAGAAAACGCTGCGGGGCGTGTATCCGGTCGTTCTATCCCAAGCGGTTGTCCGTTCCCAGCCAGGTGCTATGAGCAAGGTTCAATTCTCGCGCTCGCGAAGCGTCACGTGTTCCAGGATATACATTACAGTTATACCGAGGCCAGACGAACAAGCCGGTCCCGCAATTGATCCCCGCGCGACCGCAAAACTTCACGTCTTGAGGATCTATTACACATCCTGCCCAGGCAAGACAAACAAGCAGAAAAACAAGCTCGGAAGCAAACAACGCCATGGTTACTTATTCCAGTATTCGGCCCGTAAAAATGGACGAGTTCACGAGTATGAAAGGCAATCTCGCTGGAAAGTTTGGGTTTAAAGTAAACTCCAGTGGTGAAGTTTTTAACTCGAAGGAAGTCCACTGCATCATCTGCAAAAAGCCATTTTCCTACAGTGGAAGCGTAAGTTCGCTTCAGTATCACCTACGAGCGAAGTGCCCATGTACGCCGCTGCAGCAAGGACCATCCGCCAAAACGCAGACAACAATCAACGCCTTCTCATCGGGGCCCATTTTTCTGAAAAAAGAAGAAAGCATCACCCAAGCCCTGACTTCTTGTCTTCCTGTCGGAGAATGTGGATAAACTTTTTTCTCTTCGGAGCTGGAGCAAAAAAAATCGAGTCTTTGAATTGTTGAACTATATGCATTCTCAATTCTAAATGTCCTTTGCGCCGTGTAACAGAGAGTAAAATAAGTCTTCAAAGGCGAGACGAGCTGTTGCATTCTTTTTAATATATTATTTATAAAAATGAACGCAACCGATTAATCGATTAATTAATCGATTAAAGGGTGGCGATTAATCGGGTTAAAATTTTTAATCGACGCCCACCCCTACGCAGGAACGCAAGCGATTGTACACGCTTCAGCCACCAAGCATCTCGAAGAAAGAAATATTGCGTCTGGTGCCGGAAGTGACTGCCAACATGATTGATCAAGCAAGAAAATTGAAGCGTAAAGGTGGTGTATGGGCAACCCCTGGTCTTTATATGGGGGAAAAAGGCGAATGCCGAAGACGTGAGGTCACACTTCAGTACTACACACGCGACGACCTCGCGTGCTTTGTTCAAAGACCCAACATAAAGGACGTCGTCAAAGCAATGATCTACGATAACAAGAACAAAGTCGTAAAAAGGTTTATGACCCGCTCTATTAAGGAAGCTTACCAGCTGTTTAGGAAGGACCATCACCATTAAGAAATAGGTATCTCCAAATTTTATTCTGTACAACCAAAATGGGTAAAAGAGTCCCGAGCACGAGGTGTGCGCATGCATATAATGCGTCAATTTTCAGTTGCTTTAACGGCAATAACCAATGCCTCAAAGAAGACATTTACGGAAGACAACCTCAAGCGCATTTACCTCTGCAGCGCTCCACAGAAGGATTGCTTCCTTCGCCGTTGCGAAAAGTGCCCAAATGCAGAGCATCTCGCTGCAGTCGCGCCATCTCGATGAAGACGAAGAGTTCTGTTTCGCGTTATGGGACGCCGGCGAACTCGTCAAAAGGTTATGGACACTTCCGCCTCCCGGCGGGAATTGGATTCATGGAGCGAAAAGTGTATCAGGCATTCTTACATCCGTGACCTTCTACGAAGCCTGATACGTTACACAAGAACCGCCTTACCAACCGAGGCAGTGATGTTCCACTTCGATTTTGCGGAAAATCGGGCAATAATCTTCCCAACCGAAGTGCAGAGTTTTCATTGAAAAAAAAAAAACTCCAGTGTCTCTTTTCATGTGTGGTTACGTCAACGCAAGACACATAAAGCTTTGCCGTTGTCAGCGATGGTACGACACATGACACAGCCCTCACGCGCTTCTAGCCAGAGAGGCCATAGAAGAGTATGTTGATGAACATTACCCAGTTTTTTTCTGAAATACTTTTTGTATCAGACTGAGCGGCGGCGCATTTCAAGAATCGCTTCTAATCGCACGAACCGTCTCGGAAGCCATACTCTTCGGGAATATGGATCTTTTCAGTCATTGGACGCAGAAAAAGCGCTTGTGATGTAGTAGATGATGTTTTTAAACACCACGCAACGCTCAACAACTTGAGATCTCAGCTGAACTCAACGACTGTCACCGCTAAAGACTTTGTGGAAGTGCCACGCGAAAAAGTAACAAATGTCTGCGTGTTTTACCTGCCTGCAGAGTGGGTTCAAGAGTTTCGTGCGGTGAAGCAAGCAGAGTGACCACCGTAAACCCTGTGAGAGGAATCCAGGCATCTCATCCGTGGAAGTCATCATACGCTGAGAGGCCGGATGTATGCATCGCATCTTGCGCAACTGTGAGTTTTAAGCTTATGTTTGCATAGTTAGCGAATTTGCAGAGGGGGCCCTTTTGTTTTTATGAATTGTAAGCTAATAAATGGTATTCCAGCTCAAAGTCCATTTTCGCGTCAGTTATACTCACCCTTTTGAAAAAAAAAAAAAAGAGTTTGAAAAATATAAAATGCATGCCATAACTAACGCTCAAAATGTTTGGTGCTGCGCGGAAAAGCCACTATGACGAAGACGTTGGCTTCTAAGGTTCCCAGCTCGGGGCCGAGCTGGAAACCTTAGGAGTATCCCTCGGACGCAAGACCGTCAAGAACAGTTAATATGCAGTGACGCTGATGCAGTTTTGAGCTGGTGCAGCGCGATCTTTGTACCCCGTATAACTAAAAAGAAAAACATTATATTCCTCGTTCATTTTGCAATTATTTTGCAATTGGACAGTTCATCATACAGTTCTTCTGATA
The DNA here is from genome assembly GCA_037355805.1 of Ixodes ricinus. NCBI lineage: Eukaryota > Metazoa > Arthropoda > Arachnida > Ixodida > Ixodidae > Ixodes > Ixodes ricinus. The sequence continues at coordinate 8,658 of JAZHYW010013895.1, read as the reverse complement.
TTAATTTGAGCATATATGTTATTAAAAAAATGGTTGGAAAGCAGTCTTGGAAACGTTTCTCGAAAAAGTAATAAATTAAAATTACAATAATTCTTGTTTAAAAGTATTCAATCGGATTACTTAATTAGTTGTGAAACAAAGTAATTGGCCGTTACTTGAGCGACACATTTTTATTGCCCGTCTGAAAACAGATCTTTTGCTTGCTGTCCATTATTGGGTTACAATCACCAAATTATAAACTGCACATATTCTTGAATCCACCAATTTTAAGAAAATATTCCTTTAATTGGAAACCTGGTTGAAGTAGGCAATCTGAACAAAAAAAACGACGCCATTAGAAAGAGGAGGGAGAAAAACGGTAATGGTTGCAAGTTTGGTACTTCCAAAACTAATCAGATAAACTCTTGTGATTATTTCCTTATAAATGTATTCAAATGTTTACGAAATTACTTCACAAATTATTTGATGACGAGTACGTTGATTACTTTTAGTGAGTACACTCTAAGAGAAAAAGATGGTCTCAAAGGACTAACGGCAGCATTTGGTCCTCTGAACTCCCATTTGCTCCCCGAAGAGACCATCTGGTTCGAGCTAGGTACCGTGCGCAAATGCTGAGGACTAACTGCACTCGACCGGGACTAACCGAAAGGCGCGCGGGAGCAAAAGCAGCCGCGGAGCAAAAGTGCGGAGCAAAAGCAGCGAAGGCGCGCGGGAGCAAGAGCGCGGGAGCAAAAGACGCGCGGACAAGATGGCGGCGTCTGCTGCATCGCCGATGGCCAGCGTTAGCGACGCACTTACTGTTTCGGAACGCAGGGGGAGGTATCCACAGACAATCGTAGCATCAAAAATTGCAGGAGGGGGCATGTTTAAGGGTTGAAGCTGACTTTATAACGATCGCAGCCTCTGTTCCAGCACGTCGTGGAAGCCAGCGCTGACTCGAGCGCCGCCATTGTTGATGCACTGGCCATGCGGCTTTTGACCATTGTCCTGGCGTCCTTCCCCTTTGCATTCTTTTGAACGTGCTTTGAAAGCGTTTATATTTTCTTTTTGGTTTAACTGGGATGAAAATAGCCACGTAGCACGTAGTAAAAACGTTTCCAAAGACAAAAAAGATTCATTCTGGTTTCTTTTCTTTTTGTATTCTTTACAATCTATGTGTTGTTTTGTTTTTTCGCAAGAGACGATGCGGTTGCCACGGAGACGCGCATGCGCAAAGTGGGGCAGTCTATGCGGGGAAGCGAGAACATGGCTGCTGGGAGCCTATGGGGACGCTGTTTTATAGACTGTCACAAATAATTACTGTGTGTACCGTTACTTCTTAGTAAGAGATACACTCCTTGGAAAGTTTAGCAACAATATTGGAGAACAATATTGGTGCGAAAGCAGCACCATATTTGTAACATCGTTCACGGTTGAGATGGTCACTGACAAAACGACTCCTTTCATATGATCAGTATAAAAGGCGCATGGGTAGGCTTTGGGGTGGCGATTGAATTAGCGTGTCGTCGCGTGTGTCGTCGCGTGTGTTGTGCGTGTGTGTCGTGTGTGTGTCATCTGTGTTCTAATTCCTTGTCTATGTTAAAATGTATATATACGTGTGCAAATGTGAAATAAGCGTTGTTCATATGTGAATGTAATGAGCGTGGAAAAGATCTACCCCAGCGATACCATATTTTTTACCAATTTTGAATTTGACGTTGACTAGCGCCACCTGGGTGTGTAAGGGCGCAATTTAGTAATAAATAAGGTAAGGGCGCAACATTTAGTCCCAGTGGCCTAAATGCAAGGGTGCAAAAGTTAGTCCTGGGGGTTCAACTTTGAGGGACTAACGGTAGGGGAGCAAAGGTTGCTCCCGTTACCGTTGCTCCCCTAGGGGACCAATGGTTGTGTCAGCGCATTTGCTCCCTTGAGGGAGCAAGTCACGCTCCCCTTTTCTTTTTCTAAAAGTGTACCGTACAAGTCTGGGTGGGAGTTACACGGGTGCCGACTTCACCATGTATTAATCAGGCTCGGCAGACATTAGGGGCAGGTATAATAGTGCAACTTTCGCGCTGATCGTTATTGTCGACGTGTGGAAGCTTGATAGCTCCTCGTATTATAAACATTTTGGGCACCCGCTCCGTTATAGTATTCCAGAGGGGAAGTGCAGATGTTTCACCTGTTTTCATTTATACTTTCCGGTTTATTGTGGCTTATAGTACGGCAGGCTCTACATATGTTGGACAAATAAATCACATACAATGAACGCGGATTCGCTGACCTCTTTATAATATACGCTTTTTGGGGTGATTGCCCTTTCACAAGCTGTTATATTCGCAGTGATTAGATTTAGCTCACAGGTTTTTTTGAAGTGAACCCACATTTGCCACACACACACACACAAAAACAAAAAACGTATCCACATGCCGCGCGCGTCAAACTGCACAGAAGGAAATTCTAGTTTATAATTCAGGACGTTTTCCGCGTTCAGTAGTAATAAACCTTGTTGTTTCAAGGAAATTTACAACCTTATTTTGAAAATGTGCATAGTCTGTTGTTATGTTGGTTGTTTTTCTGAGACTCCACGTAATAAAACAATAATAAAACAATTCGCTCCTTTCAGCCCGGTTAAAACAAGTTTAGCTAAAGATGAAACGTCAAATATGATCCCCGCCACCTTTTTTACAGAATGATCCAGGACAAAATTATCTACGCAAAATGAGTTCGAAGGGAACCGCGGCAAAAGGACAGATGTACATTAACTTCGCTACATTGATTGTTCTTTATTAGGTGAATAAAATGTATCTATTTATGGTTTAGTACATTTTATTACTGGTTAATATATTCTCATGTAGACGACGTAGATACATAATGAAAGCGTGAGCTGGAAGAAACGAGACAGAAGAGGTCCTTCTCTTGACTGGGTCACGCGAAGCCCCTTTTGTACACGCGTGGGCTTCTGGAATAATCGGCGTGGAAGGTTCGACGCGTAGAACTTTCGGGCCTAGATTAAACAATAATGTTCTCGAATTCACCAGAATAATAAACTGAAAGTATAAACAAAATTCGCGGAGCCCCCGGGAATCGAACCCTGGACCTCCGCACGAAAGTCAAGCGCGGTAACCACTCGGCCACGCACGCGCTTGCTTGCCGACGCGCGTGGCATTACTCCCCCCTTTAAAAAGGCATCGCCTCGATGCCACGTGAAAGGCAACAGAACAGAGCAAGACAAACAAAAGAATGGGAAAATGCGGAAGCTGGCAAAACACAGTCCTATCAAGCGTTGCACGAGATCACAGTTCACAGTCTTATCGCGCGTAGTACGGCTTGAGGCGCACGACGTGAACGACTTCCGGTCGTGGAGGGCGGCGTGATGAAGTCCGTGTTCCATCGGGCATCACCTCGTAGTTCAGATCGCCAAGTCGGCGAAGCACTTTGTAGGGTCCGAAGTAGCGCTTCAGGAGTTTCTCGCTTAGACCGCGTCGTCGTATTGGGGTCCAAACCCACACACGGTCCCCGGGCTTGAAGCGAACGTCGATCCGGCGAAGGTTGTACCGGGCAGCGTCGACACGTTGTTGGTCTTGGATTCGGAGTCGGGCGAGCTGGCGGACTTCTTCGGCTCGTTGAGCAACCACCTGGGCGTCGGGTATCCCATCGTCAGCTGGCTCGTGGGGTAGCATTGCGTCGAGCATGGTCGACACTTTCCTGCCATGCACCAGCTGAAACGGTGTTACTCCTGTGGTCTCTTGCACCGCCGTGTTGTAAGCAAATGTGACGTAGGGTAACACCTCGTCCCAAGTCTTGTGCTCTACGTCGACATACATTGAGATCATGTCGGCGATGGTTTTGTTCAGCCGTTCTGTTAGTCCATTTGTCTGCGGATGGTACGCAGTGGTTCGACGGTGGCCGGTGCCACTGAGACGAAGGATCTCTTGCGTCAGCTGGGCCAGGAACGATGATCCACGGTCGGTAATGAGGACTTCGGGGGCGCCGTGCCGGAGGACAATGGACTCGATGAAAAACTTGGCCACTTCCACAGCCGTACCTGATGGAAGGGCTTTCGTCTCGGCGTACCGTGTGAGATAATCTGTGGCGACGATTATCCAGCGGTTTCCCGACGTTGACGGCGGGAAAGGGCCAAGTAAATCCATTCCGATCTGCTGGAACGGCGTAGACGGGGGAGCAATCGGATGCAGATGTCCTGATGGCTTCGTCGGCGGTTTCTTGCGTCGCTGACACTCGTGGCATGATCGAGTGTAGAGGTGAACGGTCTTCGGTAGCCTTGGCCAGTAGTATTTTTCTCGAATCCTGGCGAGCGTCCTGCTGTAGCCGAGGTGCCCAGCCGTTGGGTCGTCGTGACAGGCTTGGAAGATCTCCTCTCTAAGGTCGGCAGGGATTACCAGCAGCCATGGCGAGCTGTTGTCTCCGAAGTTCTCCTTGTAAAGCACACCTTGTCGCAGGACGAAGGTCGGCAGGGCTCTCAAGAAGACACGGGGGATAGTACCCCCTCGTCCTTCGAGGTGCTCGATTAAGGCGCGCAACTCAGGATCGTCTCTTTGACGTCGCGCCATGTCGTCGGTGTTGACCGCCCCAAGGAAGCACTCGTCGTCATCGTCGTCGATGCTGCCGGAGGATGTCTCGACAGGGGCTCTGGACAGGCAATCGGCGTCGCTGTGCTTGCGGCCTGACTTGTAGACTACAGTCATGTTGAACTCCTGTAGTCGGAGACTCCATCGAGCGAGTCGTCCTGACGGGTCCTTGAGGTTCGCAAGCCAGCAGAGCGAGTGGTGGTCCGTGACTACACGGAACGGGCTCCCGTACAAGTACGGACGAAACTTCGTGATTGCCCAGACGACCGCAAGGCATTCTTTTTCAGTCGTGGAGTAATTTTTCTCCGCTTTGGACAGTGTCCGACTTGCGTAGGCGATAACTCGCTCGGTGCCTTGTTGCACTTGCACCAGTACCGCGCCAAGTCCAGCGTTACTGGCGTCCGTGTGAATTTCGGTTTCCGCATCCTGATCGAAATGTCCAAGAACAGGAGGAGTCTGCAGTCGTCGCTTCAGCTCGTCGAATGCCTGCTGCTGCTCCTCGGCCCATTCGAACTTCTCGGCGTCCTTCGTGAGGTTTGTGAGCGGTGCGGAAATCCTTGCGAAATCTCGAACGAAGCGGCGATAGTAGGCACATAATCCAAGGAACCTTCGCACGGCCTTCTTGTCTCTCGGCGCTGGAAATGCTGCGACGGCGCGAGTCTTCTCTGGGTCGGGGCGAACGCCTTCGTTACTAACCACGTGACCGAGGAATTTCAGTTCGTCATAGGCGAACCGACACTTTGACGGCTTCAGGGTGAGTCCGGCGGTCTGTATGGCCTGGAGAACAGCTCGGAGTCGTCGCAAGTGCTCGTCGAAGTCGCCGGAAAACACTACGACGTCGTCGAGGTAGACGAGACAGCTCTGCCACTTCAGTCCTGCCAGTACGGTGTCCATGACACGCTGGAAAGTTGCTGGCGCCGTGCACAGTCCGAAGGGCATAACCTTGAACTCGTACAGTCCATCCGGCGTGACGAAAGCTGTCTTCTCTCGGTCCTGTTCGTCGACTTCGATCTGCCAGTAGCCGCTCTTCAGGTCCATCGATGAAAAGTATCGGGAGTGGCGCAGCCGGTCCAAAGTGTCGTCAATGCGGGGAGTGGATAGACGTCTTTCTTCGTCACCGCGTTCAGCTGTCGGTAGTCCACGCAGAACCTAAGCGTTCCGTCCTTCTTCTTAACCAGTACGACTGGAGAGGCCCACGGACTGCTTGATGGCTGGATTATGTCGTCGTTCAGCATCTCTTGAACTTGCTCCTGGATCACCTCCCTTTCTTTAATGGAGACTCTGTACGGTGATCGATGCACAGGGCGCGCGTCGTCCTCGGTAACGATGCGATGCTTCGCAATGGCTGTTTGGCGCACCTTCGACGACGTAGCAAAGCAGTCGCGGTATTCGGCGAGGAGGTTAATCAGCTGCCGTCGTTTTGGGCCCGGAAGCTTAGGGTCGATGTCGAGCTGCGCAGGCGACGTACTGTCTTGCTGAGGTGTCGAGGGTTCGTCAGTAATGGCGGCGATTTTGGCGGAGTTTTGGAGGTCCTCGACGTGGCCAACGGCTGCACCTTTCGTGAGGTGTTGCGTTTCATTCCGAAAGTTCGTCACGAGTACCACAGTGCGGCCATCATGAAGTTCCGCTACTCCTCTTGCGACGCCTATTCCTCTTCCTAGGAGCAACTGGAGGCTTCCTCGAGCAGAACTTCGCCGCGGAAAGCTTCGGTGATCCCGACGGGCACGAAAACACTCGACCGCGGCGGTAAGTTCACGTGACTTGCGAGAACTCGGACCGCGGATGATGTCGCTTTGGGTTCCTCCGGTGGTGAAACAGGTTTTCGTAGTGTCAACCGGTTTGCTCCGAGGTCGATGACGGCGCCATACTCGCAAAGAAAGTCCATTCCGAGGATAACATCCCTCGCACAGTCTTGCAGAACGACGAACTTCACAGGGCACGTCTCACCGTGGATCTCGACGCGAGCAGTGCATCTCCCGACTGGTGTAATGAGGTGTCCTCCGGCGGTTCGTATTTGGGGTCCGTCCCACGGCGTCATGACTTTTCGAAGGCGGCGGGAGAGCCTCCCACTCAAGACTGAGTAGTCTGCTCCGGTGTCCACGAGTGCTGATGCGTCGACGCCGTCGATGACGACGTTTAGGTTGTTGGACACCGTTTCAGGGGCGTCGTTGCGATGCGTAGCGTCGGGAGAGTGGGAGCGCTCCGTCGTTCTTGGAGGCTCTTTACTTCGGTCGTCTTCGGCAACGCCACCTCCAGGCGTTGCCGCACTTAGTTTTCCCGGCGACGCAGGGGAGACAGGCTCTCTCGGCGGGGTCGTGGCGCTGGGGACGCTGAACGTCGTGGCGATGGGGAGCGGGCTTCACGGCGGAGAGACGACACTGGGGAGGGCGAGCGTCGGAGGTACTCCTCGATGTCGCGAGGGCGCTCGTCGTACCTTGGGCGCGGGTCGTTCGGGTGGAACCCGCGCAGCCCCAGTTGTCTGTAGGGGCATCGGCGGTAAATGTGGCCGGCTTCACCGCAGTGATAGCACAACGGGCGTCGATCGGCCGTCCTCCACACGTCGGTCTTTCGTGGCGCTGCTGGTTCCGGGTGGCCGTGCGCCCGATCTTCCTGGCGTCGGGAATACTGCGGCGCTGGAGGTTCACGTCGGGGTGGTGCCGTGACCTGGCGGTGAGCTTGCGGCGGTCGTCGGGCCATGGCGGCGTAGGTCAGCGTCGGTTCTTCGGGTGCGGCCACGGTGACAGGGACATCTGGTTGGATCGCTCGCTGAACCTCGTCTCGGACCACCTCGGCGATGGAGATTGAGGCTGGGCGTTCAGCAGTCGGCAGGAGCTTCTAAGCTCTTCCCGGACGACGTCACGGATGATGTCGCGAAGGCCGGGGATGCTTGGACTGATGTCGTAGCCCGATGCAGGAGCAGCAGCTACGCTCGAGTGCCGATGGTAGTGGCTGGCTCTTGCGAGGAGGGCACGTTCCATGTTCGTGGCCTCCGTGACGAAATCTTCGACAGTCGATGGGGGTTCCGAACAAGACCACCGAAGATGTCGTCCTTTACACCTCGCATTAGTATCCGCAGCTTCTTTTCGTCGGTGGCTTGAGGGTCGGCGCGAGCGACTAGGCGCAAAACATCCTCGACGAAGCTGGTGATGCTTTCATTCGGGCCTTGGGTCCTTGTTCGAAGGATATCTTCGGCCCTCTCGCGTCGGTGTTGGCAGGCAAACGTCTTCTTCAGTTCTTGCTTGCACACTTCCCACGACGTCAAAGAAGCCTCGTGGTTTTCCAGCCAGTGCCTCGCAGTCCCTTCCAGCGAAAAGTAAAGGTTCTGCAAGCAGTGCTCAGCTGACCAGCCGTTATGGCGGGCCACACGTTCGTAGTGTTGCAGCCAGTCCTCGATGTCCTCGTGGGCGTCTCCGTGGAAAGGCGTCGGAGTTCTGGGGGCCACGGGTAGGTATACAACGGCAGGAGCGGCCGGGGTCTGGGCCTGGTCGGCCATCGTCGTCGTCCTTGTTGGCCTGGTCCTAGGTGGCAAGGGTCCTAACTCCGGGGTAGGCCAAGGTTCCGGCGACTTGATCGGAGCTCGGTCTGGTCTTCGTTGGGTTCTTGGGGCCTTGTGTTCGGACTTGCGCTGTCGGAACTCGGAGGGGTACGCGGCAGGGGCATGCGTTACCCCGCACCTCCACCAAAATGTCACGAATGACAACTGATGAGGCGGTGATAACAAAAGAAACTAAACGTTTAATGGGGCGAACTTGTGCCCAAAAGTAAAAAGGAAACAGAAGATAATAACAGAGCGTCGCGGGCGTCGAAAGCGGCGAAGCAGCAGGATCGAACGCTGAGGCGAAACTGACTTTGGCTCGCCACGCGAAGCCCCTTTTGTACACGCGTGGGCTTCTGGAATAATCGGCGTGGAAGGTTCGACGCGTAGAACTTTCGGGCCTAGATTAAACAATAATGTTCTCGAATTCACCAGAATAATAAACTGAAAGTATAAACAAAATTCGCGGAGCCCCCGGGAATCGAACCCTGGACCTCCGCACGAAAGTCAAGCGCGGTAACCACTCGGCCACGCACGCGCTTGCTTGCCGACGCG
>JAZHYW010013894.1:0-65458 GCA_037355805.1 Ixodes ricinus | reverse complement strand
GCAGACGGGCGGACCGACCGGAGTATTTTTCAACTCCCAATGCGGCTTGCGGAGTGCTGTCATACCAGAACTTCGGTTTAAAATGGGACCAAAATCATGTGATGTCCCGTTTATACTTCGTCACTTACCGGCAGGAGTAAAATGGCAGTTTCTGCTTTATTTACTGCCATGTGCGGGAGTAAATGCTTTAGACTTGGAAGTTTAAATGGCATCTTAGAATTTAGAACTCCCATCTGGGTAACCTTTCGTTTACGGTGTACTGTCGTTAGCCACGCAATGGCAGTTGGCGTCGCCACGTAACTCCACTCGATCGCGAATGAGTGAACTGTCGTTGGCTCAGTGACGGTGTGAGAGCGCTCATGTAACATGACTATAGCAATCACTCGGGTACATGACTGCTGTTCGAAGAGCCTCGATCATGTTTGCTCATAATTGGAAGATGTGCAAGTGATCCTAGAAAGTATGTAAAAAATCATGCATATGCTCAAGGAAATCAAGTAAATATTGTGGCTGCACTTACAAAGTAAGTTCTTATTACAACCACATATCGCAGCCACACACACATTCCCTTGAAGATAACAAAAACCGTGCTGTGCCGTCATATTCCCAGGGCTGAGGTCACTCTGCTATTTGCACCACGAAGAGGTTTGGAGAGATGAAAGAGGGGTTCTTAACTGAAGCCTGCCTCAGACGGCTCAATGATATTCCCTCAAAATAGCTGCTACCGTGTCGACTAAGCTTGTCGGCTGAATGGCGTTTACGTTACTTTGTAGACCATTTTGTGTTGATACATGCTGCAGAGGGTTTGATGTGAAAAACTGTTTACACGAGTTCACACCTTAATCGTCCAACGTTTAGGTTTCCGAAAGCGGAGGGACAAATGGCAGCGACGTGTAGCAGCGGGCGACTGGCGAGAACGACTGGCGAAGATAAGCAGTGTCCGTTGCGGAGATGGAGATCGGCGAAACCAGTGGAAGCTTTATCTTTGAGTGTGCGTGCTCTGGATCAAAAAGTAACTAAAGCATTAAAAATACTGCCGACATATTTTGTTAATCGGAAGTCGTGGTTGTGTGATGTTGCAGTGACAGTACCGGGTCATGTTCCAACGCCGTAGAGCCAGGTGGGCTTGACGAATGGCGTTCGTCACGCTGCGGCTTCACGACCCGAGTGGGCCGAATTAACTCCGCGTATGTTAGTTGAAGATAGTTACTAGGGATGATAAAAACAAACACTTGAGTGTCGGACGTTGGTATAGCTGGTGGGGCCGAGATGGGAAAATGCCAAGTTTATTAGGCTCTTGCCTGGTCCCTATGGAGAGTGAGATTGCATTTTTCCAAGCCTCTTTGGGACGTTAGTTTGTAGCACGCAGCATTATTACTCTCCAGTTCGGGGGACATTGTAGCTTGCTGTGAAGTGACTGTGATGTTTCGTAACCAGATTGCGAGCAAGAAAATATCCGGCAGGGGAACGAAAAAGGGGGACAAAGGGCGGCACGCATTTTGCGCCCTTTGAAGCGACGACAGTCATTCAGACCTTGACCCAGAGTTTCGACATCTCTGACAACCCGCAAAGTTGAGCAAGCATCGTACGTGAATTCTCTTTATAATAACTACGTGGTCTAGTGTCATCGCACAATGGTTTGCCTTCGCAGCACAGGCGAAAAGCATATTTCGAAGCAGGAGATGAACGATTCTGTGTGTGTGAACCTCAGGAATCCATTTTGTTTATAGCCCAGAGTTTGAGACCAGTCGGGTGGTTGAATGGTTCATACAAATTAGACTTCCATACATCAGTCGTAATATGTCCTTTGTGGCTGAGGACGCTGCCTCAGTTGCGACCGGTAGAATATTGTCTTACAAAGCATCACTGTGCCATCCCGGCGGTTGCGCAGAATTTCATCTTCATGAAGGTCAATCACTCTTTCACTTGTTCTCAACAGCCGGTGAAATTATCAGTGCACCGATGAGAAAAGCAATATTCACTCTCGGGTACAAGGACGGCTCGCGCAAATCCAGGTCGAGAAATGTTATATCTTTACCACTGAATTTACACTATAAAATGTGGTTAAATGTGCAGATGGTTAATTGGAATCGCTTCCTTTGATGTCAACCCAGTCAAGAAAGTGGTCTTCCTCGTCTTTTCTCTTTCAGCTCATGCGTTTTTTAATTTGATGTACCTATGCGTCATTTGCATTACAAGATATTATCACAATGAATATGCTTTCAACCCTAATTGCATATTTTTTGTTACACCAATTAAGAGCATCTCAAAGTGTAAAGAAGGTCATGCGCATGGGATCCTTTTTCGCATGGTTCCTTTCGGACCGATTTTTCATAGACTCGCTTCGTCCGGGATCATTTTGTAAAGAAGTGGGATGATTAAAGTCAAAATTTAATCTTGAACTAATGTTGTCCTCAACCGGAGCTGCAAGCGAGCGAATTACTTTATTATTGCTTCCGGGAATTTCGCAAGGAGGTTCCCCAACAACATCCAATTGTCCATATTTATCAATAATCAAGGGCACAAAGTGCGGAGTCTTATAAAAACAAAAATCAACGTAACAGACCATGTACATTTTCAAAATAAGGTTTGTAAATTTCCTTGAAACAATAAACGATTTATTACTACCAAACGCGGAAAACGCCCTGATTATAAACCAGAATTTCCTTCTGTGCGGTTTGACGCGCGCGTGTATGGACACGTTTTGGCTTAAGTGTGTGCCTGTGTGGCAAACTCGGGTTCATGGAACCCGTGAGCCAAATCTGAATCGCTTCGAATATAACAATCCCGTGAAAGGCGTCAAATCACCCCAAAAAACGCATATTATAGAGAGGATAAGCGAATCAGCGTTCATTGGGGTATATGTTTTTTTTTGTCCAACATATGGGAGCCTGCCGTACTATAAGCCACAACAAAAGTGGAAAAGTAGAAATGAAAACGGGTGAAACATCTGCACTTCCCCTTTGGAATACTATAACAGAGCGCTTGTTCTAAATTATCATACTACAAGAGCTATCAAGCTTCCCACATTTCGACAATAACCATCATGCGCGAAAACTACACCATTTTACCCTCACCTGCACGTCTCGCCGAGCCTGATTAATACATGGTAAAGTCGGCACACACGTAACTCCCACCCAGAGTTGTACGGGACTCATGGCGGGTAATCAACTTGCTTGTAATCAAGTAATTCATGAAAGTAATTTTGTAAACATTTGTAGACATTTTTATTAGGAGGCCATTGCATGAATTATCTGATTACTTTCGGAAGTGCCTAAATTACTAGTAGCTCGCTACTATTTCTCCCTCCTCTTACTTACAATGGCGTCACCTCGTTCGAAAAAGTTTTCTACTAAGGAATACTCGAATCAGGTTTCGGGACACAAAGAAGTTGTTTACCAAAAATTGGTGAATCCAGCTAAGATGTGTGTTTTATAATTTGGTCATTCTAATCCAATAATGAACAGTACAAAGGATCAGCATTCAATCCAGCAAACAAATATTTTGCTCAGGTAACGACCGATTACTTTGCTTCTCAATTAATCAAGTGATAAATTTAATTATTCTTTAAAACGAGATAGATGTAATTGTAATATATCCTTTTTTCAAGTAACGTGCACTGAGCCAGCTCTCACCCATTGTTTTTTTAAATAAAACCAATGTCTCATCTTAATATCAGATACACCGTATGACGCACAGACAGAATTGCAAAAAATATTACAAAACAAACAAGGAACATAACTTATTGATTTTTTTTTTTTTAGTTATACGGGGCACAAAGCTCTCGTGCTACACCAGCAGGGGAACCGCACCAGCTTCCGTGCATATTGAACTGCTCTCGACGGTCACAAGGATGTGAGGTTTTGCTCTATCTCAATTTGTTTTTGTGTGTGGTATCGTAAAGGCATTGGCGTGGGTAACATGACCATAAGCTGGCGAGAGGACAGGTGGAGACTCCACCGAGGGGTCTTGGTTCCAGGTTGAACAGAACAATACCATCTATATAAAACAAGGCCTGGTTGGCGGGCTGCCAGGCGCACCTTGCGTACCGTTTCGGAACTTTCTGCACAGCTTTTCACTCCGATCCAGGATCACATTTTTCGCCTTGCAAATAAATATTTTTTTTCTGGAAGGCAAAGATTAGTTCTTTATCCTAAAAGCCATCGTTACAAACCTTTCGTTCGAGCTTCCTCTACCCGATTACGCCGAACCTCTCAACTACTTGAACTACCAAACTTCCAAACGCTTTACGTATCTCATTCAGTCGTGTAATGCATCTTTTAGAGCACTGAAGTCAAACTTAAGAAGTCATCTAGTTGTGCTCTTCGTCACGCGCAGCCTCTTGCAAACACCTCTTGTTCGTACTAGACACGGTGGAAGCGCGCGCTACATTATGCTCATCATATTTTTCTCGAACTGCCACCTGAGTTTCTAAATTTTTACTTCTGCTTCGAAAAATTAAGAAAGTGCTTAAACGTATTACTTACTCGGTAGTAGCCGTCAGGAGAGCGTCTTTTTCATCTATGTTGATGTTTGTTTTTCAAAAATGGCGACGACGATTTGTCGGACGCTTGCTTTTTGGACAATGTGTTGCGTATTTGTGTTTGTGTTGCGTACTGCGTCCTGCTCTGATAAGAAGGTGTGCTTTTTTATATTTTTGAACACGCTTATTTGTTTTGGACATTTGCAACGTTACGCTCTGATTTGTGTAAATATGTATTTTCTTTTACACGATATCGGAGATACTTGTTTTATACTTTTATGTGCATGTGTGTATTTTTGTGTTTAGAGTGTCAATGTTATGCTATGCCTTACTTTTTAATTGCAGGTTGTGGCATCACAAAACACAAGCAACCAATTTGCTTTGAGAGGCCCGTTTTGTTAAATAGACCCGATGTCTGTGGCAATAGGTTTAATATTACTATTATTATTAATTTTATGCAACATATAATATGTTTCATGTGTCGGTGTGCCAGTACCAAGACATTATGGTTGATCCTGGGCACCAAATAAAATAATGATTGATTGATTCATTGATAAGTATTACATCCTCATTGATGGCTCTGTGTATAAATATCTTGCAGTTAATTCCACGGTAATAAAAAAAATCAGGAGCCGAACCCGAATTAGAAGAGCAGAAGCATCGGCGCCCGATTACTTCCGCAAGTGACGGAGCAAGCGAGAATCGATATGGTCCCTGTATTACGTGAGTTGCGCGTCTCGCCTGACTAACTAGTAAAGTGCCGGTGGGGCGATCGCTTTTTTCCTATTGATTTCGCGTTTAGTTGTTATTTTGGGTCAAACGGTTGGGATATTTGGACCCAGCAGGCACAAACGCGTCAGAATCAACCGTCAACTCTTTCTTTTTCGAAAGCTCTTCAGCTTTTCTTTAAGTGCGCGCATAGAGATACCAAGACCGCCGGTCGCGTGCATAAGCGGCATGCTTCAATGTCTCCGAAAGTGCGGTACGCGCAATACGGTAGAGGGTTTGCTAAAAGTCCCCACTAGGTGATACGTTCGCGCCGGCGGTCATCGGAGACAGGAGTCGGCCATGGCGGCGATCCGCGTGTCACCGCATACCCCTGACTACGAATTTTGTAGCCTCCTCAGTACCTCAGGGCGACAAACCCTAAACATGGTTGGGGAATACCGAGCACTTACTTAGCTGTGATAACCGTCTGCCACGGATTATTTCACTATGTGACGAAGTTAGTCAGCGGGTGAAGAGGCGCCACTTGCATCTGGTAGATAGGGCTGAATAGATGGTACGCGAATAATTAATTCTACAGAATTCTTGAGCTGCTGTTTTTGTTATTGTTTCGAGTGTGATGTTTCTTTCTGATGACGTTTTTAGTAAATTTATTGCATCGTGATATCGCAGAGTTTCAGTTCGGCCAAAGCGAGATACCTGCAGCCGTATACATCAGGAGTGTTAGAACGAGAGGGATTGTTCTCTCTTGATATATGTTATAATTTTGTAAACAATGTCAGCCATTTAGAGTTGCTAATATAAAACACTAACTACGAAGAAGGGCAAGTTAATGGCGAACGTTTAGTGCTTGAACCAACACAGAAGACGTTCTGCGGTCCTGGGGCAGCTTACGTTCTACGGTGGGGCCCAAAATGAAATCCACTGAACTTTGGGATAACGGCTTTAAGGGGGCGGGGCAGCGCTCCGCGGGGGCAAAGGAAGAAGACGAAGACCACTCGATGCACGCGGAGAGAGCTTGAGTGAGAGCTCAAAGCGACAAATTGGAAGAGAACTGATGAATGACAAGGTGGAAGTCCTAGATCACCCAACGTTACATATACCATCTCCAGTACCTTGTATTGTATGAAGGGGGATCGGTGGCCGTGGTTCTAGAGCACACCAGCTCGGAGCATAGTGTAGCAAAAGCTCGCGCTGCAGAAAGCAGGTATCCTGAGTTCAATCGCCACCCTGCCCGTTTCGACCTGGATAAGCATCGTGCCGGCGTGCGGTCGTGTATCACAACTGCGTGATGAACATTAAAACCACCAAAGTAGCGTTGTACTGCCCTGGCTAAAATTCTCATGTACAGCTGAGACGCCATGCGGATGCCCACTAAGGCAGAATAATTTCCGGCTATTTAAACACACATACTCAATTTTGGCATTATACATTCCTTAGGGAAGGGGGACGAGGGCGGAGCCTCATCAGGCGTTTGATAATATAGGCAACTCATAAAACCGGACCAGAAAACGCGATTTCTTAACTGATCGGGCTGCGATTTCATGCAGAAGGCGGTGTACGTTTTTATGTAAAATGTCACTGAATAAACTTACTTCCCTGGGGTTTGCTGCGGACAGATGTCGGTAGCATCAAGAAAGCGGCATTCTCTCGTGTAGATTGCCTCAATTCTGCTGGGCTGGATTTCCTCCCAGAGTAAGGACGACTCCATCGTGTTACCGCTTACCTCCCACTGATATTTAGCCTTTTATGAGCTGTTTACGCAGTTGTTGAGCATTACCACCTGTGTAATGACGAGGGATGACTTTGGGAGCATGTAAATGACGCTGTTCCATTGACTACGCGTTTGTTTTTGGCGAGTGCATTTAATGCATTCGTTGCATTACCGAGTCGATTAAGCCCTTTATATGAAATTATTTATCCCTGACCTCAACGAGGACTTTATAATACGAAAATGGTGGCCGCGGCCGAAACGGCGCCACTTGCCCTCCCAAAAGATGTCGCCACTCTAGCAAGGTGGTGTCAGCAACCAGCATAAAGGAACTCTGCTCTCGTATAAGCGCATGTAAGTTGTTAAAACTGGCGGCCTGGGGACGCACTATCGGGCAAATATGGCAGGTGGTCGGGTGTGCCTTTGCCGTAATGCCAGCTCGCCTGCGACGCTGGGGCATCATGAGCAGGAATAGGACTCCAAATGGTTCACCCCGCTTTTTATTCTCCACGTTTCGAACCTGCGGCGATGTGGCCCAGGTAAGCGAGCTTCCAGAGGCCTGACTTGCTGAGGAAACGAGAAGGTGCCCCCTGTCACTCCTGTGCTGATGAACGTTGAGAAACGCAGAATGTCTGGCTCCACGCGGTTCCATGGGTCGTGCGAGCAGCCTGTGGGTCACAGGTCACGAGTGCGGCAGACACCGGTAGAACTGTTCTGTCGCGCAATCCACCGACAGCATGCAACAGGAAGCCAGAAGAGACGAGCAGAAATCGCGAAAGGACACGGTCCGGCCCCGGTTCAGTGTTTTCCCGCTAGGTGTCGTAGTTCGTTTTGCTGGAGTCGCGAATAGCGTCAAACGCGCCAGCGCACGAGGCCCGCCTGCTCGAGCGGCCCTTGAAAGCAAAAATTGTGCGGGCAGCACTGAAACAAGCGGCCTTTGGAAGCGAGTCGCGGCGGAGGACATCGCTCGTGGCAACCTGCTCGCGCGTTTCCGCAACAATGGTTGGGGCGCTGGCGCAGAAGCGGGAATTTTTATTAGGTGGCGGCTGACGCAGTGCGAGCGAGCCATGACTTCCGGCAATGAGGAAAAGCGCGCGAAGATGACGAGACCAGCGGGAGTAGACCACAAGACGACCTCTCGTCCTGCGCTCTATTCTCGAATTGTCCTCGTGTTGTTGCGCGCTGTTCCTGATTTCTTAAGGGGCATTTCATCGTGCACTTTACTCGTCGTCGTACCCCTGTGTCATCTGTCGCAGGCATCGTCCGAGAAGGAGAGCACCGTCTCTGAAATGCCGCCGCACGTTACAAAAGCCACGTTCTGCTAAACTGACTTTTTAATTAGGTAAATGTCTTATTTATATTTTCCGAACCGACAACTACCCGCACTATATGTACCACACTGCAGTCGACGATGTCTTTGTTCGGGAACCAATTTTGCGGTTCGCCTCAAGTGGTTCAGACATACTTCCCGTCCACACCGTTTCTCAAACGGCAGCGGCGGAAGCGAACGTGGGTTCCGCGAAAACAAAGAGTAAAAGCAGTGAGTCTAGCACACCACAAACTGGAAGGAAAAGTACTTCAAAACAACACGCTGGCATACCAAAACGTGGGAGGCGCTTGTTATTTTCTGTGTGGTGTCGAGCTTCCTCAGGCGTCTTTGTATAACGTCTGGGGACCGCATCTCTCGACTGGAGTTCATCACGGCCTAGAAGGTGTGGTTCCTCGATATCTGCCTCATGCCTTTGGGTACGCCGATAGCGCGCCATGACGTCGCGAACCGCGAGTCCTTGGTGGCGTGCAAGTTATCGAGATGGGCGAACGGAAAAGGACGCGTAGCACACCATTCGAATGCGGGTTGCGGCGCACCATGGCAGCTGAAAACGACTCTCAGCTATAATCATTGACAAATTCTCACCAAGAGCGACTTTTATTAGAACTTGCCCGTGGGGGGGGGGGGGGGGCATTAATGCAAGTTAGACGTCATCCACTTCCCGAAGATGTAGGTTTTCACCAACAATATTTCTTTACGACGTAAACTCTACAGCGACAGCATCCATAAACACGCAACCGCAACAAAATGAGAAAAAATTTAGCGAGTAGCAGAAGCTTTTAGAAATGTGTACAATGGTAAAAAACTCGTATGCGTTTTTGAAAACGTATTTACCTACTGTCATAAACCTACTAAATTTACAGCTTACATAGATTTGAGTTCCAACCACCCGCTAACAATATTATCAGGCGATAGGGGATTTTTTTATATATATAATTATGACATAAAATATATTATCTAACAAATGAATCCCTATAGAGAACTTGCGCAGAAACGGTTCTCTGGATAACAAGAACCTGAAGAGTTCTGTTTTATATTGGCATAATTTTTTCTTGGCGGCCGGGGTAATCTTTTGTTTACATATTTACTGTGATTATAAATTTTCTAGTTGATGCTGTATTTAGAGCTGGGTAACAGAATATTTTGAAGAAACTAAACAACTCGCTGCGCACCAACGCTCGACACACGAAAACTACAGGACTAACATAACCTTCTTTTGGAAATATTAACATTTTTTGTGTATAATGGTACATGTAATTTAAACACGACCACTAGAAACGTTGCTTCATTGGCTGCGGGTCAATAGAATGGACAATCCTCTGGCACCCGCTACATGACCCTGACATTGGGCCGGACACCGCAAGGGCAAATTATTTTCACGTACACTTTCATTGCACGAACCATCTGAGACTGACTGTGTGGCGCCAACAAGGCAGATTTATTTCTCAAAGCGCCCTAAACCAAGCAATACTATTTTAGGTGGCCGCATGTTATGCTTGAATAAATAACAATCACGAATAATAAAAGTAGGTTAAGCCTTCGCTGCTCACCCGGCCAAAGCGACACAAAGCACGCGTCAACATGGCACAATGTCAAATTGTCACCGCGAAAAATCTAAACTAGTTAAAATTAAGTATTAAGGTGAGGTAATTTGCCGCTTCACATTTACCGGAGGCTAGCGGACCACCTGGAAAGCGGATCTTTCAAAAAACGTCTCCGGAAAGACTAAATGTTGATACACAAATAACGTTTATCAAACCCATATACGTCACGCAGGTATTTTTAACTCTATAAACAGGTATAAACAATATTGGGCAGCAAATTTGTTGAAAATTTTTCTAGTTTCATTTAGTTAATTTCTTTAAATAACCTAGTTGTTTTAAGCAGCTTAGTAAAAATGCATAGGACCACATTTCATTTTTCCTTCGATTGATAAACATAGCTGTCTGTTAAGAAAATGACGCCTGATATACATGCCGTCATTAAGAATACGAAAGAAGATCCTATTAACTTATTTAACGTTTGAAAAGGAAAAGATTGAGGTCCTGTACTCGAGAAAAACACTAATTGTACTATCCTCATTTAAAGATCAAAATCGCGAAAATTTAAAGCATGTATATATATATATATATATATATATATATACATAGTTTGTATAGCGCTATAGTCCATGGACTATACATGTTTAAAAGTTGAAATTTTAGGCTGTGCGGACTATTTACGCGTGCGGACTCATACAGGATTTTTGTTTTTCAATATCGTTATGACGAGTCGTGACGGAATTTGTGAATGAAAGAGTATGTTAATGATGATTTATGCATAATATAAGCTTCTTTGCGGAGCTGACAGCAGACACGTGTCAAGTATGTGCCATGTATAGAAGACTTCTTTATTTGACTAAGCACCAGGTGACTGCACGCGACTATCAGCTACTGGATTTACTAGCGGACCTCGCGGGTGCGGACTATAGTCCGAAAATATAAGTATATATATATTTTTTTATATTATATATGTACAGTTATGGCGACACAAGTAAGGACAATTTAAGGAAAGCTCTGAACTACAATCAGTGCGATCAGCGGAATAAATTAATTGTTAGTGTGAGCTTAGCATCATGAACGTAGCTGAACGTGTCGGACACCCTTCTGACACCCTTCATTATTAAAAATTAGGGTGTTAAAAGGGTGTTTCCAGTACCATTGCACCTTTAAGGGCGTAAAACGTTTACTGTGTACTGGGCTCTCTTCAGAGTTTGACGAATTCAACCTAACAACCCACTCCCCCCTGTACGTACGGCGGCCCTCAATGGCGTCCGGCCGTTGGGATGGGTGTGAGTGTGAAAACTGCGAATCAATTTCAGAGCCAAAACGGGCAAATATGACGCATATTTTGCGGGAGTGAATGAAGCGTGGGCCCGCATTGAACCGCCTCAAAGAACTCAAGCCGACCTCATTAAAAACAGTGTACTCACTCTGGTGGCTCTCGAAAATACGGAAAAGAAAACTAGGCCGTTTGCCTGAATACATCAAAGTTGCAGGTCTCTAGGGGTGCATGTGAACCATATCTGCTCGAAGTGTAGATAATATAACTGCTTTACTAGCACGTACGCGCATAACACCGTCGATATTAACAGTTAGCCTTGCTTGGCATCTGGAGTTAGTACGACCCGATCGACGTGATGGTAGCGATTTTATAAGAATGAAAACATGGTTGGTTTCCTCTGCGCGTGACCCAGTTGCCCACTTCTTCGTCGTCCCGTGTCCATTCTCCAACATCCTCCCACCCAACAAGGTCAAACTGATTGTTTCGTCGGAATTTCTGGACGGTAAAGAAGCTGGATGGATCTTCTTATCTTCACGCCACTTCGAGTCGAATAGTGCAGGCACGCACTTTCCTATCTCCACCAGGGAAAGTCTTGTCGACGACGGCCAAATACCAGAACGTGTTTGGGCGATGTTCGTTCCTGAGAAGCACCACATCTCCCACTTGAATGTTACTTGAGTCAGATGAGACTACCGTGTTCGCAGATTTCAGCTCTAAGCGGCCAAATTTGAAAGATTTCACGTTACGCGTCCTTCGCCGCTGGCTCCGTGTGAGCGTTCGCTTCTCGGGAACGAAATGCAGAACATTTCCGCCGCTTCCTGGGTATCGTGGATGGAACTTCGGGCCCGTGATCGGATGACGACCCGTGGTCCGAGGTACCACGGCGACGCTTTTTCATTGCAATATCTTGCATTTCCACCAAAGGCTGTTCAAAAAGGGCACTTAAATTGAGCACTGCTTCGTCACTCACCAAGTCCTGGTAGCGGTAATCGTTGCTCTCGCAGAACGTTCCGAAAGAGGTGTCTGAGGGTTTCGGAAGAGATTTTTCCATTCAGTAGTCCACTTGAGCCTTCCACACTCTTTTCTATGAGGCCACGAAGAACTTCGCCAACAACTGCGTCAATATCTTCCCCCGCCTTTCGATTCGCTGAGCCATTCAACTGTTCCTTCTGTGATGCAAACGTCTTCGAAAATGAACGCATGGACCCTCCGGGTCGGTCCCGTTTTCGAAATATCTTGCAGTCGACTCTGACAACTTTGCCCTCCGAAATCTTAGTGAAAACGCTTATGAGGTTGGCCGGTTTCAGAATCATCTCCCGTGTTTCAACAGCACCAGTGGGAGTCGCTTCATCCCCCTATCCATCATTGCTCATGACGTTCCCGTCGAGGATTCCACTGTCCTCTTAAGAGTCACTGGCACTCAGCTCGCGCTGCAACCGACAGGCTCCGATAGTAGCTGAGCGTCAGCTGCTTGCCTGTCATCTTTGAAGCCAGATTCCCTGCTATTGCCGAGGCTATTGCAAGGTGTCAGTACCGTACAGGGCGTTCATTCCAGGGCCTCCGTTTCGTCGGATTCCACGTCACTGTCTTTCCGGGCTGCTTCCTCGGGCACCGGTACACTCTTGATGGTTGACTGCTTGGGCTCCGGCACATCCTCCTCAGGTACCGGTAAGGTATTCTTTTCCCGTAGCTGCTGAGAAGGCTGGTCGCTTTGATGTCGAGTCATTACCGGCATAGCAGTTGCTTGGTGCCAGCCCACTTCCGGTAATGATAGTACTGGACCTTGCAGTGTCCAACCAAATATTGTTTCTACCGCGGTCAAATTTTTGTCATGTCGCTTGATAGGCCCAGTGACAACCTTCCAGTAATTATCCGCTCCGATCAGTATATCAATGTCAATGTCTCTCTTGAACCCCGAGCATGAAAGATCGGCGAGTTGCAGCGCGCACGTTTGAGCTGTCCTGCAAAAACTTACGGGGAACGCAGAAGAATGGCAAATGGCTGGAACTTCCAGAGCCTCAATTCGTACCCGTCTCCGATCGTATTGGCGTTGGTGCCATACCTCTACCTTCGGAGTTTACTCGCATTACCAAGGGCAGTAGTGCCGAAGACTGTAATGCTCAAATCCTCTTTTCCTAGAACAGTACAAGACAGCTCGTTGACAAGCCTGGTCGTCACAAATGTCTGCTGTCTCCCTTTATCCAGTAATCACCGGAATAGGGGGCGCATAGTCTCCCCTTCTGCCCAGATTGTGGCGGTTTGCAGAAGAACTGTTTCGACGCTGTTATACACCACATGCACTCGTTACTGACACTTCCGAAGTGCCTGGCTGTGACGATGAATGAGTACTGTCTGGTGGGTTTAAGGTCAGGATCGCAGAGGCAAGTCATGTGTCTCCCTTGGCAGTTGGAGCAGCCGATGAAATCTGGCGTTGCGACAATCTCTTGCCCGGTGATATCATTTGTAGCACCTGAAACATCGGCCGTCTCTCTTCTGTATTTCTTTTTCTCACTGATGGAACGCACGTTGCATTGGTCGAACGAATGCTCATGTGCATCGCAAAAAAAGCATTCGGCATCTTAAGTGTCCGTCCTTGCAACTATAGCTGCTGCCGATGGAGTGATGTGTGATTGCGCTCCTGGCTTGATGAGTCCTCCTCTTGGGCCTTTGATTGATTTGCTTGATTGGGTTTTATTTCCAGGACGCGCTTACGGCTCTCTACCTCCAACTTCAGAAAATTCAAAAACGTTTGCAGATTACCGGTGCTATCCGCGATGTCGGTGACTCTTTGCTGGCAGTAGCGGAGGACAAGATCGTCCGGAAGTCGCTTCTTCAGGTAGCATGTAGCAGCACACTGTACTCTTCCACCTTTACGCCAAGTGTATCCAGGCTGCGGACATTTACCGTGATATCATCATACAGCCGTCTCAAAGCTGTGACGTCGCTCGACGTGGTGATTATTTTTTTTTAATTCAAGAGTCGCGTTTTGTGGTCGTCAATTATCGCCTGGGTCTGGCCGAGCCTGTTCTTCAAGAGATCCACAGCGATGTTATAGTTATTTTCCGTAATAGACAATCCCCGTATGCTGTCTTCCACCTTTCCGAATAGATGGCTCGGCTAGTATCTAAATTGATCATTTTAAGAAAGGTCAGGTTTCTTGTGTATAGCCCCTTCAAATTGATCCCAGAAAGGTTTCCAGTTAGTGAAGGCCTCCTTCGAACTTTCGGATCTCTAATCTTGGAAGTTTGATTGCTATCGTTTTTCACCTTAGATGGCCTTGGTCCCGATCCTGTAATCGTTCCAGAGCATTCGATGTGATGTTAGGCGTGCGCAGGACATCCAGCTTGAGCGTGGCTCTTGTTCGTAAATGGCAGATCGACACTTGATAAGCCTCTGCGCTTTCCATCTCTTCTTCAAGGTGATCAATATCAACCACATCTTCAATCTCACTGTCAAATGCCTTCAATGCTGCTTCCTTCAGTTCGAGGATATTCAAGCTTCTTGTGAGCTCACCCGCGGTTGCATCCGAGGAATCTAGTAAAACTTGCAACTCGTTGGTGGCTCTGGTCACCGCTGACCGTATGACGTCTCGTTTCCTCCGCAGTCGGTTCATTCTCTGAAGGTGAGTGGTCATCCGGGTTCCGTGTCTGTCAGGTGGGGACCCGTCACTTTTTTTTTGTCGGGCGTCTCCTAGATCCTGGGTTTCGGCACCAGATGTTCGGGATCTGAAGATAGTACGACCCAATCGACGCGATGATAGTGGTTTTATCAGAATGAAAACATGGCGGGATTCTTCTGCGCGTGACCCCGTTGCCAACTTCTGCGTCGTCCCGTGTCCATTCTCCAGCAAATCTCAATCTCTTGACCTAATGCTTAGCAGCAAAACTGACGTTGTATTAATTTACAATAAACATACATTTTCATTGATTTATTACTTTACAAGAAAAAATGTTTTTATCTGGAAAGTCACCTAGGGTATAAACGATGGGCTGGCAAGCATATTTCTAGACGGGAAGGAATTGGACGCCGTGGAATCTCACAGAAGCCTGGATACTCGCGATTGGATTTACGTTCGTAGGTGCCAATGTTTATTAACGCAGCCATGTTTTATTAGCTAGAATGAAAGCCAGCCAAAAGAGGTAAACTAAAAAACAATGTTTACAGAGGCAAGTTATTACAGTCTAGAAATATTGAGATACAGTGTAAGAACAAGGTATATGAATAAAAAATTAAAACAGCGCAAGGACACGTATAATAACAAGAAGGTAAACGAACAAGGCGCTGACTTCAACTAAGGTATATTCGTGCTAACATCGAATATAAATACTGCAACGTCAAAACAAACAAACCAAAATTTTTATTAACATTTTAATTTTGGTTTGTTTATTTTGACGTTGCAGTATTTATACTCGATGTTAGCACGAATAAACCTTAGTCTGTAAGTCAGCGCCTTGTTCGTCTACCTTCTTGTTCTTGTCCGTGTCCTTGTGCTGTCTTAATTTTAATCCTGAAATACCGACTAGCGTAAACCTCTACTTTAAGGTACATGAAAATGATGCCTCGAGGAAGATAGGTATGATTTCAAAACTAAATGAAAACAGATATTTGTGGTGGATAAAACCTTTAGTGTTGTGAAAGTCAGTTTTGGTAATTCACCATAGCAGGCACGTAGCCAGGATTTTGATTCGGGGGGGGGGGGGCGGGGGGGGGCGCCTAAGACAAATAGCTGTATGAGCGAGAGGAGGGAGGAGGCTCCTGCAAAATGGAAGATTTGGGGGGAAAGCCTGGCCCCATGCCCCCCCCCCCCGCCCTCCTGGCGATGTGCCTCCACCATATACTCAGACTCATATAGGTGCTAGTAGAGATAAGGACCTGTGAGTTCGAGGTACCTTTTATGTAAGTGATATTGCCGCGCTTCGGTCCCAGGAAACTGCAGGATATTTGTTATTCTATTATAAACTTGCGATTTTTAGCTGGTGATTCTAGGGACGAAAATGTATATGTTTGAGTAACGAGCAACACAGTATTTGCAAGGACCGAAATTATGCAGGCGAGCTGGTTAGGAAACAGGATAATCTAAAGTTGTCAAAGCATCCTAGAGATGCTCCAACAATTTCACGGTTGTTACAAAATATCCTGGAAACATTATCAGGTGCTGTATTCAAACTGCGAGGGAGTTGCGAAGCTGGCACTCAGTCAAATGTTAACTTATAATCTGGCAATTGGGCTTTTCCTACAAAACGCAAAGCTTCGCGTCAAGAAATATGGGGGTGCTGTGATTGTAAGATACTGCTCTGTGGCAGACGATGAACAGCATCGAAATGACAATTATACAGGTCAAAAACCGTTAATTTTTAAGCAAATAGGTGGAAATGTATGCTTCGTGATGTCCGAAAAAATGCTGCATAAAAAACAACTAATTCAGTGGAGCATTTTTTTTAATTTGAGGAACATAGATGACATTGCAACAAATCAAACGCGAGCATGATTTTCACGGTAATAAACACAAAGAAGTATCTGGGTTTTGGGTTTATTGACTTCCGAGAATACAGGGGTGAGTGCCTTCCGCTGTCGAGAGGAAATGTTCTCTGGACTTGGCATTTACAGGTCCGAGTGTACAACTACGGCTTCAATTTGCACGTGGGCATTCTGGAAAGGATTTAAAATTCTTTTAGTTAAGCGAGAATTATGGAAAAGTAAAAATGAGCTATAATTCTGTGCAGCTTTGCGACATTCTGCAACGTCCAATGCATTTCTCGGGTGCCGCGGAGGATATAAGCCTTCCTCTGGTCAGTCTTGTTCGCCTTACTTGAAAAAACCCTGATGAATTAGGATTAGACGTTACTGAGCGTTACACCGAATAGATTACTTTGCCTAATTACGTTTGTAGCAATAATTATTTACTCTACTCGTTAGTTTCTAGATTAATTGACGGTTACATGTCTTCTATACTTCTCAAGAAATAAAGGAACACAAATTCGAGGGACAGAGAGAAGAGAAATAGTTTCAGATTTTCAAATCTAAGATGTTTTTACGATCGGTAGTGCAATACTACTTTCATACTCGATGTTACCTCAAGAAAAAAGCAAGTTTTGCGACTTTTTCATACGCCGCGAGAAGTAGATCTTACAGGATTTGGTTGTTGGAGGAAATGTGCGATTCTTTTGGCGATTGAAACGCCTATGTCTTGATAAGATAACATATTTCTAATCTAAAATGCACCTACATATATCTTAATTCTCCACATAAAGGGGGAAATTAGTAATGCTCCGCAAGTAGCCGGCATTCTTAAATTATTTTTTATTACGGTTTTTGAGGTGAACACGTCTATATCCCACTTCGCACTTTATTGCAATCGGTGACCCCAACGAAAAAAATAAATAAAGGCGCTATATTTGATTGCATCAATTGCGTGTAGTATTACAAAATGAGTGGGTGCGAGAGCGCAGAGTTGGGTAGAGGTCAAGCTGGTGCTCATGCTTATGAAAACATTTCTTTTATTGCCTTACGTTTGTGCCTATGCTGTTCCTGAAACTTCTGGCACCTTGTTCGGCAGAGTATTGAAAAAATGCACGCGAAAAAGTACAGTGCAAAGATTCGCAAACATATTCAAGTATTCTCATCTCAAAAACAACCACGGGTTTTTGTGGTCACATTTTTAAGTTTGACCAGAAATATTTATATTTATTAGGAGCATTATTGTAATTAAAGAAAGCAGAAACGACAAGCTTAGATTTTTTTTCTTCAAGTTACTGATTATCGAAGCGGCGGAGGCGGAAAGTGAAATTTCTTCCACCCGTCGGGGATCGCTTATTTGACGCTCGCTATTTGGTAGTTTCTTAAACTACTGCACTAGGACTCTTCTGTGTCACTCTCAAAATAAATTATATTTTACCAGGTTATATAAAAAATATTTTCTTCTAAAATAATTTTCAAAACAAAAAAGTCAAACTATTTCTATTTCATGGTGTTTGGCAAAGTGTGGCAAATTCTTGCGTGCGCTGTTTTTAAGACAGTTTAGTGTCCTTGATATTACCAGAACGCTAAACTTGGCGATTTCTACTGTACACAAATGCAATCCCAGGCAGCACACAATATTGGGGCGATATTCGCCTCGGGTCGGGAAAGTCGTGCTAGTATTGCCGATTTTTCCGTTGTATCGGGAAAATTGTGCCTGTACCATTTTGATTCTGCCGATGTCGACGGAATATCTGTTATATTGCGGCGACACAACCATGATATATATGGTACACGAACCGTGTTTTTCCCTGAATATCGTTTCTGAGTCGGCAATAACCTACTGCAGTATTAGGCATTTTCGGCCGATTCGAAAATGAGATTGAAAGAAAGCCGGTACCATTTTGACACGGCCTATGTCCACAGAATATCTGTTACATTGCGCCGACGCAACCCTGACCTTCCTCCCAAAAGAGACCTTGGAAAGGGAGAGAAGAGAGACGGGACGACACGAGCGAGAGAGGAGGCATAATAAGACGGAGAGTGAACCCAACCTTGTTACACCTCACGTGACCAGACTCGCTGGCGCCTCGGAAAGGGAGAGGGAGAGAGACAGTGTTGGACCGGGCTCCTTCTCTCCTGATCACGTGTTGTTTACGAGTTTCGCCCGCACGCTGACTAACCTGGACCAACGGTCTTTCTGTATAAAACATGCATTCCTACAGTAATAATTGCGTAACTCAATGTTTTCGACTTAAAACAATCACATTTTTTATAGACGTCTTATACGCATTCCTCTTGCCATTTTGTACAATTATTTAGCGGTGTAATGTTTTGCCAGTGCAATAAAATGTTTTCTAGACCCGTTGCTATGTGCAGCTTTCATTTTAGCTAATAAGACACGCGTATATGACTGAAAGCGCGTTATGATGGTCGATCCACGCGCGTTGCATTCGCTTCGACGCGTGCTCCCGATGGCATTCCGTTGCGACTTCACGAGAAGGGCGCTACGGCTTTATTTCTAGGAGGTGTTGGTTAGTGTGCTATTGGGCTAATGTTTGTATGTGCCGTGTATGTATGCGCTCAATATATATGTTCAGTTGATGCTTGTGGTATGCGTAATGTATCTGCATGTGAGTATAATAAAGGTTATTATATGCACACAAAATGAAACTAGTTGTACACGCCTGAATAAGCAAATGTCTTAAAAAATTAACAAGTTTAAAACCGACTTCTTTAAAAAAGTTGCATTTACTTTATGTTTTATACCAAGGTATGATTATGGCTTTCGAAAAATATAAATCGAAAGTATATTTTTCTATTTGTTTGACCACAATTTAAGCTTGAATTTTTTTCAGTTGTGCGTTCTGACTGCTTCTTCGCATGGGTGCTATTTTGACCAACATATTGGCATGAATATGGTTAAAAACACAACATGAAAACTTAACATGTAAGCTTAAAATTAATTGAAATTGATGGCGTCTTGCGGAGTAAAAATTACTTTACTCCGCAACATAGCTTGCCCTTTACAACCCCAATTCGATGATATACAAGCTTTATTTCAGTCCACATAAAAATACTATATTTTATAATTGTGTCTTATGAGAGATAACTACCTTCTGATAATAAGAATAAAAATATCTAAATTAAATTGTTAAAAATAACTACGTATTTTAGTTTTAGGAACATTCGCTCATTCAAATACATACTGCATCCCAGGCAGCACGCCGAAACTGGGCCAGCGTCGGGGAATATTGGGCCAGTTTCATGTTTTGCGCCACGGCCCAGTATTGGGCGAATACCGTTTAACGATCGTTCTAAAACTGGGCCAGAATCGGCGATATCATTCGAGTACTGGGCAGAGATGGGTGAATATCGGTTAACATGGCCGCGGTGTCAGCGGACTTGGGGCCAAGCTAACGTTACTAGGACAACTCAGTTGGGAAACTGCCATAGAGCCTGCTCTGAAAAAGTGGCAGCGATCCCTAATCGAGAACCGAGCTAATAGCGATCGCAATGCCGCCATTTCTCCCGCACCTGTCACTCGAGGAACTGCACGTGACTTCTAGTTTGGCTTTAATCGACCATTTTGGCGCCGAAACAGATACGGTGGACGGGGCATCAAGGCTGCCACCCCGACTCCCAAGCGGACGCGCCGCGAATTACTGCCAAAGTTAGGATGCCCCTAGGTCGGAACGCGCTACCTGAAATCACCGCTGATACATGGTTGTATAAAAACAATATTAATTGTGCTGCAAAACCTTGTAAACTAAAGATTTTAGAAAACATCACGCGCCCCCGTTTTGTACTAATCTCCAATGAAAGTTACAAGACAAAAGAGTTTTTTTCCGTTTGTTTGTACGGAAAAACCCAGTTCCAGCCGCTGAATGCCCGGCGCGTCCTAGGCGCGGCCCTTGGCAACAGCGGCGGCCGCGCGATGGGCCGGCGCGACTGACCGATTCAGTATCGTTTTAGAAACGGTCAAGAATTCCTAACACCGGCCGATATAACCGGTTCAGACCAAACAAATTACCGAAAAATGGCGCTGGATACTGTATATCAGCGTGGCATTGGCCGACCCAAGTGATGTTCCGCCGACATCGGCCACATCACAGTAATACTGGCCCGATCTTTACGACCCAGTGCCAATATCGGCAGTATCAAAATGATATTCGCCAGATTTCTCCGATCCGACGCCAATATTGGCGCAATACTGTGTGCTGCCTGGGATATTTTATTTTGTATATATAATAATGAATTTGTATGCACTAAAAGTTATGTTTAATGTTTGTTGGTAATATCAAGCTCCCTAAAATATTTGAAATAGGTTACACGTAAGAACTTACCAAACCTTGCCACAAATCATCAAAGGAAGATGGTTGGACATTTTGTTTTAAATTTATTTTAAAACACAATTTTAACATGCATTAAGTATAAAGAAATCTGTTTGGCGGTCACAAAAGAATCTTAGTGCAGTAGTTTTAGAAGTGAGAATATAGCGAGCTATCAAACATGCGATCCCGACAGGTGGCAGAAAGTGTTCGTTTCAATTGGGGCATGGTTTTGATGTAGAATTCATAATTTTAAGCGAAATATAGATGTTCCGGTCCGTTCTTTAAATGAAAGTGAGCGCAAACGCCAATATAGGTAGATATTTTAAAATGTCATTGGCCATTGTTTAGTCCTCAAACTACTGCACTTGGACCCTTTCGTGACGCTCTCAAAATAGGTTTAATTATGTTTAATATATTTAAAAATATTGTATTCTCATATAAATTTGAAAAATGTCGAAATATCATCCTTGGTGATTTATGCCAAGGTTTGGAAAGTTCTCACGTGTGATCTCGTTTTTATTGCGTACAAAATTAATGTTAGATATAACAAGAAATGAAAGACGTTTACAATCCCCTGTAACGCTGCTTTAGAGAGCAGCTCTTGAGGAGGATGAGGGGAAGGAACGGAGAGGATGGGCATGCCTCTCCTCCTCATCCGTACCCTCCTCTCCTGCTCCTCTCCCATTTAGCTGGGAATGTTCGCTATATTTCCCGCTAAATTGAGCGGAAAAATTCTCCGCTAAATTTAGCGGAAAAAATTCCCCATTAAATTTAGCGGGAACATTTTTCCGCTAAACGTAGCGGGAAAATGTTTTCCCTGAATTGAGGAGGGAAATTTTTCCGCTAAATTTAGCGGGGAAATTTTTTCGCTAAATTTAGTGGAGAAATTTTTCCGATGAAATCCGCTAAATTTAGCGGGGAAATTTACCCATGATGCAACGCGCGGTGACGTCATTATAGGAAACCTGCCATAATGCAACGCTTGTTTACGCCAACGCCGACGGCGACGCCGCTCAAGCTGGAAACGGGCGCTTAAGAACTGCGCTCTATAATGAAAGACGTTTACAACTCCCTGTAATGCCGAGTTAGAGCACAGCTCTTGAGGAGGAGGAGGGAAGGTACGGAGGAACGCGCTGGTCATGAGTGAGACCCGCGCGTTGCATCATGGGACATTTCCCATAGTGCAACGCGAAGGACCCTCGTGATTTCACTCGTGACCCTCGTGACGTCACGTGTGACGTCATTACGGAAAACGTCCCATAATTCGTAACTCGTAACGTCATGTGTGACGTCATTATGGGACGTTTTTCATAATGCACCGCGTGGTTACGCCGAAACGACCCATAAGGCTACGTGTGGGACATGAGTGAGACCCACGCGTTGCATTATGGCGTAACCACGCGGCGTAACCGCGCGGTGCGTTATCAGACGTTTCGGCGCAACCGCGTGTTGCCTTTGTTAAGGTTCGGTTATACTCCGACGTAACGCGTGCGCGCTTGCGAGCGCGTCACAGCGACGTCACGTCGGCGTAAACCCGACGCTCTATACTCCGGCGTCGTGGCGTAACCGACGCGACCGGCGGCGTTCGACGCAGCCTGACCGCCTCGACGCCAAAATGGAGCATGCCGTATTCCGCGCCGGCCGCTCCAGCGACGCCGGATCAGGATGCATCACGCGCTGGCTCCCGGCAGCCCTCGCGGGGGAAGCGCGGCGAATATGAGCAGTAGCAGACGACGGGAGCACTCACTCCGTGTGGCGTCATGTTTGAAAACATCGGACTCAGGTCGTCGAGAAGCTGGAGGGAATTCGTCCTCACACGTGTGTCTACGACACGAGGAAGCTTGAGTACCGTAGACCGTGCGCTTGTCAATGATGTACCATATGTGCATTGACCGCCTACGCTTGCGGCGCAGGCGGTGCCCCAACCAGTGCATGCGCGAGTTTTCGTCGTGCAAGGTACGTCCACGCCATCACTCGAACTAGGCGCTCAGGGAAGCGCGAGAATTTTCGTCTGCTATTCCGAAACGAAAAGGAACCGGAAGTGGCGCACTCTCGCAGGAAACGTGCCCTCGTAGTCAGATTCTGCGCATGCGCCACGCCGGCGGCCCACCGACGCGCGCCGCGGGAGCCGCCAGAGCCGCCGGAGTGTAAAGAGGGCGAATTTTTTGACGTGCTCCGGCGTGACTGACGTGACGTAGCCGACTTCGGCCAGCGTTCGCTTGCGCGCGCGTTACGTCGGAGTATAACAGAGCCTTTACGCTTCCCATAATGCAACGCGCGGTTACGCCGACGGCGACGCCGCTCAAGCCATAAGCGGGCGCAGAGCTGCGCTCTAAATAATGTTCATACGAATACGCGAATTTTTTGAAACTATGGCAAATATGGGACATATTTTGCAATATCCCAATTTGATTTATATTTAATTAATAGCAAGGTATGTCTGTGGCTTACCAGAAAATATAAATAGACGACAGTACTTGGATGGTATGACTACAATAAAAGCTTGAATCTTGTCAGTGGTTAGTTGTGACCGTGTCTCGGCATAGGTGCTATGCTGACCAATATTGTGTCATGAATATTGTTAATTATCTAATACTCTTAATAAATACGATTAAGATAATTAATATTGTGCGTAATCCAGAGTAAAAGTTATTTTTACTCCGCAACAAAGATTTCACAACGGACATTTCAGAAGATCCAAACTTTATTCCCGTTCAAATAAACAATATACCATAAATTCTATTTATATTTTAAATATATCACTCTCATGTCCTGTTAGTGCCAAAATTATGCAAATATTATAGGGAGGTTTTTTTTCAGAAACCTAATCCCGAATTTGCTATATTTTCGAAACATTTGCAGATTGGTATGTACATACCGATATTGATGTGTTACATTTATATTAAATAAGTGTGTGATAAAATTAGCTAAGTTTGAGCTTTTTGGTGATATAAGGGCCATTAAGATATTTTAGATAGGTCAGACGTAAGAACTTCCCAAACTTTGCCAAAAATCGTAGAATAGAAAACGAATTATATGAAAATATTTTAAAATTAATTAAGCATAGCCAAATCTACTTTGAAGGTGTCGCAAAAGAGTCTTAGTGCATTAGTTTGAGAAGCGACAAAATAGCGAGTGGTGAAACGTGCGCCCCCGACAGGCAGGAGAAACGTCCTCACCTTGGTCATTACCTTGGAAACCAAAAATTACGCCGAGATTGCCGTTTGCGCTATTTGATTTGAAGAATGGTACCAAAACATATTTTTGGTCATAATTAAATATTTGTCCCGAAAACCGTTTGTGAATTGAGATGAAAACATCCACACTGTAAACACGATCCAATAAAACAATGCGTTATTCACGTTACCTTAACCACCTGCATGACAGTAGATTATTGAAAACAAGGCTACTGAGTGCTTATGGGTCTGTGCTCGTGTGAGAAGTAAAGCGTCTGCAATTGCCAGTCTTCTAGAGTGTGTTCATCGCCCTAGTGCTGACCCCTGACCAGGGTGTAAGATAGACAGGTGGGGAAACGGCCAATAGAAGCCTACCGCAGCGCCGTGACCGGATTGTGTACTCGCCTGCTTGCCGGTACCCCCGATTTGCGACAGATGGCGCTGCGGCGAGAAGAAAAAATCGGAATCGGATTTGCATGGAACTTTCTGGGAGAGTCCGAAAAATAAACCGAGAGCACGACAGTCCTCCATTGAAAATCCACGAGAAACCATCTCCGTCAGTTTAGCCGGCCACCACCGGTCGCCCACCCGGAGTGAGAGTTCGCGGTGCTCCACATAGATGGCGCCACAAAAGAGAAAACCGAGGGGGACACAATCCGGTTGCTCATTTGGCTCTCGTTTCCCCACCTGTCGATCTTACACCCTGCCCCTGACTCAGGTAATAAAATAATGATTAAATTCTGATATAAGGTATGAGTTGCGCCTGCTTTTAATTTACAAATATTTATTAATACGTGGCATACTAAAAACAAACGTCAACAGAAACAACAGAAAAAGCTCGGTTGCTTTGCCCGCGTCAATCTTTCGTTCTCAGGCTCCGATTTTTTATGTAATATGCATATATTTTGTATTATTGAGTTTTTGGTCAAACTAGCAGCAATTTGTTTTGAAATTGAAATTAAATTACGTTACACCTACTATTGAGGAAATTTTACGTGGACATTGTACCACTAATTAGAACTATAATAATTTTATATAATATGTTACTTGTAACGGGTTACTGACGAAGCCTGCCAATGATGAATGCATGCAGCGAAAAGGGAGTGTCCCGCGTAAAACAAATATACATCAGAATATTAGCCTCTTCTTCTGGTCGGTAACGCATTTGGGAATTTTCATAAATTATGTGCTAAATTAAAATACCAAATAAGGATTAGGAATGTGTTCATACACATTATAAGATGCTTTGAAAGGTAGCAATTTCTTACCTCTAATGTTGTAAACTACCATTGCGAAGTTTGAAATAAAGTTTATGATGTAGTAATGTGTAATCTTATCATACATACTAAAGTATTTTAGAATACCTTGCTTAAATATAACCTTGTCTCTCTTAATATTACGGTTATAAATAATCCCCGATGAAATGTTGACCCGTAGTTTTAAGTCGCATTGCCTTCATACCGTAATCTAGATAGACAAACGTATTCTAGGATAGACAAACGGTTTCTATCGGCGTCTAATTGTTACTGCGTAACTCCGAAACGTGCCCGATTGTTGCCTTCGGCCACTGTCGGATGCATGCTGTCAAATAGTTTCTTTTAAATCAAGGAAGGATTTATTGCGCGCCCTATTTACTGCTAACCCATTATTTAAAAAACAGTATATAGTTGACAATATTGATCTTAATAAATATATTTTGGGGTTATATGTAGGGCCGCACATTTAATCGATTAACCTACCGATTAATCACTTAATGCTTTAATCGCAATTAATTGTTTTAGCCGGTTAACCGACTAAATATTGACAAACAAAAATGAAAATATCGACGCTTTCACCAGGCAGGCATGCACGAGTACACCTGTATGAAGGCAAACTTTAGGCGAAATGTTGGCCTAAAGTAAGCTGTAGGGGCGAGATTTGTAACTCCAAACAAGCTCAGAAGGTTACACGTATCCCAGCCACTTCACCGCCGTGCGAGTTCCCGTATAGCGCACTAGAGGCTTCTCTGAACAATCAACGCCGTTCGTTATTGCCGTAGAATATATCCGAACCTGTGCTTCTGCGACTCAAGTAATATTTTGTAAGTGTGGGTGTCTTTTGACTGTTCTCAACGACACTTCGAGGTTGACAAAAAATTCAAAATTGAACACGTTCATCACATATTCAGCAAAATCAACAAAAGTTTGTAATTGTTACCTTTTTTGAAAATAAAATGAACGAAGCCAGTCAACCGATTAATTAATCGATTAAAAAGTGGTGATTAATCGGCTTAAATTTTTAATCGACGCTCAGCCCTAGATTTAAGATTGTGAGCAGTGTCGTATGTAAGACACTCGAAACAAGAATGGTTTCTGAGAGTTGAGGTAAAAAATGAACCGTATTAAGTACTGATGTCAACACCTTCTAACTTGAACAATTCGTCTTAAAATTTATGCCGGAGTGTCGATATTCGTTTCTTTTTTACCTGCGCCGGACCGAACGTGAAATTATACTTCAAATAACCCAGCAAACAGTATTAAAATAAGTGTCGCCTTTGCTGAATTGTATACATTATGACATTATGAGATAATGCTCCTAGTGGTTGTAAGGTATGTAAGAATATTTCAACTTTCTGAAGCATTGTTTTATGAAAGGGCCATAAAGAAACTGACAAGCTCTTTTTGAGACATAGCGCCCTTGATAAGAAACCAGCACGGTTTCTGTCAAGGGCGATTAGTGAAAACTAATCTTGCATCATTCTTGGAACACACTTTGCCTAAGGCCGCTCCGTGATAGACCGCCCTTGCCAGAGACCAGCACGGTTTCTGTCAAGAGCGCTCATTGAAAGCTAACCTTGTATCATTATTGGAACACACTTCACCTAAGGACACTTTCCGTGGACAAGTTTGCACTAGTGATTTTGATTGCACTAAAGTTTTTGATCTCGTAGATCATAAGTTGTTTCTTGCCAAATGGTCAGCATTGGGCATGACCAGCTCATTTTGCAATTGGTTGTCAAGTTATCTTGGAGGAAGGCCAAACAGAGTGTCTTATGAATGGTGTTCTTCTACCTAACATGTTTTAAATACTGGAGCCGCTCAGGGTTGTAATCTTGGGCCGCTTTTATTCAACATTTTTGTCAATGATTCGGCAAAGGGTGAACAGAGTTTAGGGGTGCTGCCGGTTCCAGATGATGTCAAACAATTATCGCGAAGTCCATGCAACCACTGACTGCCAGATGATGCAAGACGATGTTCAGGCAGTTTTAAACTGGTGCTTGAAAAATAATTTGGTACTTAACCCCAATAAAACCAATGATGTTTCTTAAACCCGTCAGGCAAGCTGCATTGAATACCCGTGTAAAATGCTAGGTTCAGCTATCACGATGTCGGACACTATTCGTGACCTAGGAGTGCTGTTTGATTCCCGCCTCTCGTTTACTGAGCATATTTCGAAGATTGTGAATGACTCTTATAAGGTGCTAGGCGTTATTTCTAAAATGACGCGGAATTTTCGTACTCACGCTTGCATGACTAATGTATTTCGCGCCCTCGTTCTGTCCAAACTGGAGTTTTGCTCAGTAGTATGAAACACCATTGGAACGATATAATCATGTATTTTAGAAAGAGTGCAGCGTCGTCTCGTACGTATTGTTTATGACAGATGGGTTAGGAGTGGTATCTATTTTGATTATGAATACCTACTTAATCAGTTTCATCTTGTAGCCTTCCAGGAGAAAAGATTAACGTGATATTACGTATTTTTATATAAGACAGTAAACGCTACATTTGATACACCCTTACTCTTAAGTGTGATTTCTTTTTGCGTCTTTCAGAAGCGTGTAAGATTTTTATTTCTTTTTTACTCGCAGAAAGTTGGCGTCTAAGTTCCAATGACTCGCCTGCAGTTCCTTTATAATAATGACAGGAGTGATTTAGACTTTTTTTACTGGCACTTAGATTGGGTAGCCACAAAAACGAACACCTCTGCTTGGCTTATTTTACGCATAATGTTTTCAGATAGTCGACCCATGTGCTTCTTTACACACTTTTAAAGCTCTATTGTTAATCTTACCGCCGGTAATTTTACCACCTGGAGTGCTGAGCGTGCAGGAAACTTTTCAGGAAAATCTGTAAACAAAACTTGTTGTTTATCAGGTGGTTCATATTGTTTTTGCTATGACACTAACGCAAGAACCCAAGGCAGGAGAGAAAGATGACAAAATCACTTACATTCACGGTATATTTTGTTCATCTCTTCATAGTTATTCCAGTTTGTAAGGTATACTGTGGTTTTGGCAACTAATGTGAAAAAGTATAACACAAACAATGCTCATTAATCATAAATAATTACGTTTAAAAAATGTAGATATAAACAATTAAATTTGTATCTTCGTAATGACTATTGGAAAGCTCATAAGATGCTATCAAGAGATATACTCACTGCGCTATATTTTAATGTGGTCAAGTATTGTTGTTCAAACCTCATGCTTCATACTTTAGACGATTCTTAAAGCCGTGCTTCCAACAAAAAATTATGTCTGAACTGAAGAATCGTGAAAGTAACAATCAGATCTACTCTTATGTGTGTTTAGACGTTGGATTAGAAGAATAAAAAAAAACCTTGTGATAATAGAAAACAAATTTTTTGGGAGATTGATTTGCTGATAATAGTGGTCCTAAACGAAAAATCAAGTGTAAGCCACATACCCTGCTGCATGGTCATTTGGGCTGCTTGGACGACACGCCGCAGTTGATCCAGAACCTGACGATTTTAGCAAGGCACATAATTTATCTTAGTTCAACAAAGTTATAACGAAGATTAAACCTAATAAACCATGAATATGATCTCAATAGTTAAAAGCTAATGTTTAACAAACTACATGTTTTCTTTTTCAGTTAAAGTTTTCTGATTTCACATTATAAACAACGATGTTTCACTAATTTAGTATGTGATTTTAGTTGTCTCTATAAATGACACCCACTATCAACCTTGATTAATAATATTTTTTCTGCGGAGGTTGTTCAAAATGTACTATAGATACTTGTTACTTACTCAGGTGCAAATGATTTTGCGCGTGTAGATCTTAACATCTTTTGCAACTATGATTATCTTATGAGGCAGATGAATGATATTTCTTAGGGCGATTAGATTATCGTCGCGTTCTGCCACTGCTAGCTTTGCGCCTGCTGCACGAGTGGTACTTTGGTGCGCCCCGAGTTTCCTACGAGCTTCAAGTTGTTGTAAAATAAGTTGATTTAATAGTTTTCGATGAAGCTCTGTAAGTTTCTAATTGGAACCATATGTCTATTTTCACTAATCAAAAAGTCTTTTTAACGAATATTAATTAATCAGCCGACGTATCGCAAACATTAGCCACCAGAATAATGTACCGCTGGCCGTATAACTCACTCGCACATACCGCATAATTGTAGCTTTTATGACACTTTTATAACAAAACTGTAAACAGTAAACAATAACACCCTGTATGCATTCCGTGCGTTTCAGTGAAGAGCGTCAAATACTCCTACAATTAGTGCATTCTAGGTAAAAAGATCATATTTACTAGACCGAATTTCTCATTGTGGCGAACGCCAGAAAATGCGCGATACTAACTGATTAGTTCGTATCATTAACTTAAAATTACTCATTACTTTGTAATTGCTAAAAATAGACATATGGATTCAATGAGAAACACTAAGAGTAATTTAAAACCACTCAATCAGTATTTTTCACAAAGACTTTGAGCGCGTGAGAAGCGTAGTAGAGCACTGAAGTTACCATTCGTGGAGCAGGTACAGAGCTAGCGGTTGCGACAACCGCGCTATTTTACCGCCACTTAGCCCCAGCCTTGTACCTGTGCACGAGTGGTAACTTTAGCGCACTATTACACTTCTGAGAGCTCAAGGTATTTCTAAAAATTATTGATTCAGAGAATTCATCTGACGCTCAGCAAGTTTCTAATTGGAATCATGTCTATTTCAAAAACTTAAAAAGTTAATTAGTCATTTTTATTTAATTAGCGAACTCATTAGTAAGTA
This sequence comes from Ixodes ricinus, assembly GCA_037355805.1. Classification (NCBI taxonomy): domain Eukaryota; kingdom Metazoa; phylum Arthropoda; class Arachnida; order Ixodida; family Ixodidae; genus Ixodes; species Ixodes ricinus. The sequence continues at coordinate 35,398 of JAZHYW010013894.1, read as the reverse complement.
TCGCGCATTTTCTGACGTCCGTTACCATGAAAAATGCGGTCCCGAGAAGAAAATTATCCTTTTACCGCAAGTACTCTAAATTTAAGCATTTTTGTCACTCTTACGTGAAACACCATATATATATATATATATACAGATATATATATACCGGGTAATACTTTTTATTCGAAACATTTTTTTTAAAAAGCATCTTTTGGGCTGCGTGAATGCAGTCTTCACTATATGTTTCTTGAGCTTGGCGGACATTCGAGGGGCGAAAAACTGTCAGTCTGGTGAGTAATTAACTAAATTCCGTTAATTAACTTTTAGAGCGCAGCTCTTAGGCGCCCGTTTCCGGCTTAAGCGTCGTCGTCGTCGCCGTCGCCGTCGCCGTTGGCGTAACGCGCGGCGGCGCGCGGGACTCGCGACGCGCGGGACTCGTGACGCGCGGGACTCGTGACGCGCGGGACTGGTGACGTCACACGTGACGTCACGAGGGTCTTGCGTTGTGCATTATGGAAACATTTCCCATTATGCAACCCGAGGGGAGGAGGAGGATGGAAGGAGGAGGAGGGGAGGGGAGAAGAGAGAGGGAGGGGGCAGGAGGAAGAGGACAAAGGGGAGGGGGTGAGGAAGAGGGAAGAGGAGGAGGAGGGAGAAGGAGGAGAGGAGGCAGAGGAGGGAGGAGAGGAGGAAGAGGAACAGGAGAAGGGAAGAAGGGAGGAGGAGGAATGAGGAAGAGGAGAGGAGGAATGGGGAGGAGGGGAGGGGAGGAGGTTGAGGGATGAGGGGAGGAGGAGCAGGTGAAGGTGGAGGAGGAGGAGGAGGAGGAGGAGGAGGAGGAGGGGAGGAGGAGGAGCAGGCAGGATGAGGAGGTGAGGACGAGGGAGGAGGGGTATACCCTCCCTCAGTACCCTTCCCTCCTCCTCCTCAAGAGTTGCGCTATAATTTCGCATTAAAGGGTGTTGTAAACGTCTTTCATTTTTAATTAGTAAAAATAGACATGGATCCAATGAGAAACTTGCTTAGAATCATTTAAATCCACTCAATCAGTACTTTTCAGACAGACTCTGAGAGCGTGAGAAGCGCAGTAGTGCGCTAAAGTTACCACCCGTGCAGCAGGAGCAAGGCTACAGGTGCCATAAGACGCCCGCGCGATTCTCCCGTCTCTTATCATAGCCCCAGTTTTGAACCTCCTACACGAGTGGTAACATTAGCGCAAACTGCACTTCTCGCGCGCTCAATGTCTTTCTGAAATTACTGATTTAGTGGTTTTAAATGAGGCTCAATAAATTCATAACTGTAATCATATGTTTATTTTCTATAATAAGAAAAGTTAATTAGCGAATATTAGTTTATTACTCAAGACTGTGACGGTTGTTCGCCACTCGAATGTCCAACGAGCTCAAGAAACATGAGGTGAAGACTGGCATTCACGTGGTAGTGAAAATGCCTTTTTAAAGGTCTGTTTCGAATAACAACTATAGCCCGCTATATACGTATTTACAAGGTGTTTCTTGTAAGAGTGACACAAATTTTTAAGAAAAGAAGAAAAAAGCCGTGAAGGCTACACTTATGCGGTTTGCGCAAGTTACTTACACGGCCATGGAGACATAGTATAAGGGGCTAGTGGTAATGATCAGTCGGCTAATTAGGCGAAATATGTTAATTCGCTTTTTAATTAGTGAAAATTGACATATGGATCCAATAAGAAACTTGCTGACCGTCATCAAAAATCATTAAATCAGTAATTTTCAGAAAGACTTGGAGTGCGTGAGAAGCGCAGTAGTGCGCTAAAGTTACTACTCAGGCAGCAGGGCACCAGTGCGATAAGGCGCCCGCGCGATTTTTCCACCTCTTATCATTGCCCCAGCCTTGAACCAGGTACCAAGAGTGGTACCTTTACCGCACTACTACGCTTCCCAAGCGATCAAGATATTTCTAAAAATTATTGATTCAACGATTTTGGCTGACGCTCCGCAAGTTTCTAATTGGAACCGCATGTCTATTTTCAATAATTAAAAAGCTAACTAACAAATTTGTTCCATATATGTAACATAAAATTATTTGAGATTAAAAAAAAATAACTAGAAGTCTGAGCATGAAAAACAAGAACAGGGCCTGATCTTCCTAATATTTCATATTAGGCACAGAGCACGTGCCACCATCTGTATAGAAATATGCAATGCTGAACGGTCTTCGTCTCTGGGCGTGGGCGTTAAAGTCTGTATCACAAACTGCAGTTTTTACTTTTTTGTCAATATAAATACATAAAAGTTTGCTAGAAATACTATACCTGTTTAGTGTGACATTTCAACATTGTATATTCATTTTTAGCCTGCCGTTTCTTGTACGCAACTGCGGTTTTGGGATAGAAATGGCCATGTGCCAAATTTGGAACAACTATGCAATGCTGGTGCCATTCGGAAGCAAAACAGTGTCATGGAGTGCTCTTCGTCTTACAGGCTGCTGAGGCAGCCGGAGAGGTCTTTTGATTACAAAGATTTCATCTGAAAGCGGGGACTCCGACATGTCCGAGCCGGACGAAGATGACCTACAATGTAAGTTGGAGAAAAATGCAACACGTTCTAGTGATTTGCAGCGGTTGATTGGCGCTTGGCTTTGAATGATGCCTGCCCACGCAAACCTGCCGCTCTAGGTTGTTTTGTGCAGTGATTAGGTGCGTTTTGATGGTGTCTCGGTGCCCCTACAAATGATTGTAGAATTTGCAATAATCTAACCAGACTACTGTTTATACAGCCGCGGCTACCACTCAGTGATAACTAGAGTGCATGGAACCTCCTGTGAGGCGCGCCTTCAGCGGAAGGCGTTCCGTGTCAATGTTCAAAGTATTTCGCGGCTTCTAGCAGTCCTCCAGACACCGTTTACAAGTTCAACTTGTTTTTATGTTTCTGAATTCAAGAGTGTGCAGCTTAATAAAAGTTCTTTTTTTGTATTATTTCAGATCAGGGAAACATTTCAACAGACCAGTCGGACAGCGATATAGATTCTGGATTATCTACAGTTCCCTCCAGTTCCAGCCGCAATGGAAATCAAGACCGAATTGCGTGGAAGCATGTTCATCTGACTATTGACGAGTTTGAATTGATGTTCATTGGTAACAGCTATCTGCCTTCGTCAGTTCTGGAGCTGGAAACTCTCTACGACGTTTCTCAACACTCCTTTTCGCCTGAACTTGTTCGTATGATCACTGAACAGACATGTCTTTATTCGGCCCGATCGAGGCCAGAAAAGCACCTCCCGCTGACCGACGCAGACGCGGAGGTTTTCACCGGTTCTCTGTTGCGGATGTCCCTGATCCAACTGCAACGAACGAGAATGTATTTGAGCCCTAGATTCTCTGTTTTTCCAAGTGGCAAGTTTGATGCCTGTGAACCGATGGGAAAAGGTGAAGTATTTTCTTCGCTTCGCTGACAACCTCATGGCAGCCCCGAAAGGGCAAGACGGTCCCGACAGGCAAAACAAGATCCGGCCTTTCATGGGAAGCATAAAACAACGCCGTCTGTTAGTCAAGTTTGAAGAAGACCTTTCTATGGATGAGAAAATCTGCGCATTCAAGGGAAGGAGGTAACTAAAGCTATATAACCCCGAAAAATCGCATCGTTGGGGGTAAAAATATTTGTTTTATCCGGAGTCACTGGCTTCCCTTATAATTTCGAACTCTACAGTGGCCAAGAGAATATAGGTATAGACAAAGCCGCCGACTGCGGTGCACAGCGGAAACGCCGTTTTTCGCCTCACTGGGCCGGTTCCACATCATGTCAAGAACAAGGTGTAGTTTGACAATAATTTTACTAGCCAGAAACTGCAAATAACGCTGGCCAAAGCCGGAATACCATCGCTAGGGACTGTCCGGTCGAACGGGCTGCGATGTGTTCAGCTGAAGTCCGAAAAAGAGCTAAAGAAAAAGGAAGAGGCTCTTCAGAGGACCTAATGGGCGAAGTAGACAGCATTGAACTCTACTGCATGCGCTGGTTTGAAAATCGCGCAGTGACGTTCCTTTCTACTTTCACGGGGCAATCTCCACTGCAAAAAGCAAAGCGCTGGTCTTCTGCTAAAAAGGAGTTTACGGATATTGACTGCCCCGATGTTGTACAAAAGTACAACAAGCACATGGGAGGTGTACACCTGATTGACTTTCTCCTTGGCCTCTACCGTATCCACATAAGGTCAAAAAAATGGTACTTCAGAATCTTCACACATATGCTTGATCTCTCAGTTGTAGCCGCGTAGGCTTTGTGCCTGATGTACAGGCCCAACTTGAGAATCAGAAGGTACTTTCCCTTGCAGAATTCATGGCAGAGTTCACAAAGTCTGACATTTCCAGAACAAGTATACGCAAGTAAAAGACACGGAAGGACATATACGTCCTTCCATGAAATACGCCTAGGTCGGGACGCGCCTGAAATCCCCGCTGAGGCATGGTTGAATAAAAACAATATTAATTGTGCTCCAAAACCTTGAAACTAAAAATTGTAGAAAACATCACGCGCCCCCATTTTGTACTAATCTCCAATAAAAGTTACAACAAAAGAGTTTTTCGTTAGTTTTACGTTTCTAGTAACGTTGAAACGAACGTATCCCGATTCAGTTACAAAACTGCCGTCCGGCGGCGCGTCGAGCGACTCCGGGCGAGTCGTGGTGAGTGAGGGGGTACTGTTCGTGCATGCAGCGTCTATGAACAGTTCCGTAACTGATGACGTTAATCAGTGACGATAACGTTGGCGGATGCCGATGACGTCATCAGTGACGATGACAATGCGGATGTCAATGACGTCATCAGTGACGTCAGTGATGACGTCATCAGTGACTGATGCCGATGACGTCATCAGTAACGTCACGCGTCCCATAATGCACCGCGCGGTTACGCCGACGGCGACGGTGACGCCGACGCCGCCGAAGCCGGAAACGGCGCCTAAGAGCTGCGCTCTAAAAGACGTGAAACGCAAGCCATAATTCTCGCACTTGATCATCTTAGTTTTGTCATACAAATCCAAAGAAAGCATTAACTTAATAAAAGTATGTAAATAATACATCATTACAATCGCAGTGGTTTTGTCGCATTGTAGGTGAAGGAACTTTACTTCCTTTGATAAAAACTGCACATTTCAGGTTTATTTTATAGAATAAAACCGGTACGCTATAAATTAAAAATAGTGCCTCAAATAGGATACGTTGCAATGTCTTCAATCAGTGTAGACGGCGTTACTGATACAAGTAACGAGATACGTTACTCGTTACTAGCAAATAAAAGTGACTTGTTACCGACCTACGTTACCGCAAAATAAAGAGGAACATGTTACAGTTGTCGTTACCGACAGAAAGTATTATTTTTGCGTTATATTTAATTATGAATTAACACGTTTTACTTTTTAACGCTGCAGGTATGCATAAGCACCATATTTCAAGAAACATTATGTCCACGCAGAAACTGAACATAATTAACTTATCTTTTTTTAGTTTCGCCTTAATACAAAACAAAACGAGAAAAAAAAACTGGTACATTCACATGTCTTGGTGCCCAGAAGCAGGAAAACATCTAAATCTAATTGTTTTGAGTTTAGGGAAGAAAAAAGCACGGAGTAACGTAAGTTACCCGTTACTCGAAATTAGTAACGCAAGTACGATTAGCCGTTACTCTTTTAAAAACGTAACGGGTAACGTTATGCATTCGCCCATAAAAGTAACGCGTTACCGGTAACGCCGTTACTTGGAACGCGTTACCGCCAACAATGTCTTCAATGTAGAATAGTCTAGTACACAGATGCAAAATATGAATGAAAAGTTTTAAACGAAAACTGAAAATTATACTAAACGTTGAGAGGTTCCATATTTTAAATTGCGAGTCTGAAATGAGTAGTCATTTCAATACCGCTATCACTAGTATAGCACGGCAGATTTGTGCTAAAAGTGTAGATTTGATGAAAAAAATAATCTCACCAACGGCAGGAAAATTTTCATTTGTTCCATTGCGCTCACTTCTCGTGCTCGCTGAAAACGCTCAGTTCTGTTTTTAAAGTTATATTGTGATAATTAACTGCGTATCTGCGTATATATACACTCACGGGTCGGCGTCGTGGTGCTTTTTGATTGGAACAAACGGTGTCCTATCGACTTCAGAGGTTTACTCCTGACTTTTCATAGGTGCAAATGTTTTGCTTGTTTCAGCTTTCAGGTTTTGTGATTTGCTGATCTTAATGTACACCAGGCTCTCCGGTGTTTTATGTTACTTACTAGGCCAACTGTATTTGCTGCGAAGCAAAAATAAAACAATAACTTATGGCTTTTTCATCAGCCCTTTCTAAAGTTTGTGAGATTTTTGTCCAAACGTGCCCCCGCTCCCCCTTTCCCTCAAAAAATAAAAATAAAAATAAAATAAAGGTTTTACTGGAATGTTTAGCACACAGGTGAACTCCAAGAAACAACTTCAGTGTTTGTAATTACAACAACAGAAGTGCGCTAACTGTGTACGAATATCACTATTAGTTATCGACTAATATATTTGGAAAAATGAAGTTAATAATTGTTTACATCAACTACGTAAGATGCTTATTTACATGCGTAAAGATTGGCGTTACATAACGCACCTCCCCATTTCTGTATCCTAGTTTCAACTCTGTTTCAACTAGAGCTCGGTTTCGCAGCTGTGGTATCTAACCGTGTCGTAAACCCGATTGTTTTCCCTCTTTTAGCACGTTAATTTCCGACGTGTGCTTTAGGCGGTTGAACTCTGCCAGTTACCTCAGGTCGCAGACCGCCCTCATTTGCACTTAGAATTTTTTTTTTCATGCTTGTATACACCAACACGCGGTTCTGACTTCACGCCGTGCGCTGGCGGTACTGTCGACACTGAGCATGCGGAGATGAATTCTCCTCACGCAAATTTGGTCTCTGCGCACGCGCAATGCCCACACCTTGTCTGGGCAAACACTGACTTGTTTGCGAACATCATTCTCGTCTATACGAGAGTCTTCCGAATCACAGTCACATATAATCTGTATTTGAGACAGATAATTGAAAACGTTTTGAAGGGGAATAATGTCGAAGATAAAAAAGGGTCCTTGAAGTGCAAAGAACTGAGAAACAAATATGATTTCTTTGTTATGCTGTTAGTTCGGCTATCACTCCTTGACGCAAACGCCATTAAGGTCATAGTTTACAGTTCTAGGCAAGGAGAAAATGATTTTGTTTTTATACTTACATAGAATATTTTTGTTCCGCATTATTAAGGGGAAGGCCACCTTCAACTGTCGACTTCTAAACTAGTCGCTCAATATTGATGAAATTTAAAAGGGTATATTCATCTCGTTACGTAAATGCACGGTGTGACATTTAATCTCCGTAGGAAAATTTTCCGATAAGCTACAAGGGTAAGGCATACAACTATTGATTAAGTAGCCTCACTTGGCAAGGAATTCTATCATATAAAGATTGCTGCAAAATAATGAGTACTTCTAAGCTTCAACTGCACCTTAGGACATATGGGGGTGCGGCTATTTATTTTTTACCCTCAAATCTGTGCTTTTTTTATGCAAAATGACATTTTGAATAGCATTCCACGTAATAGACCGTTTTCTCCTCATCAAAACCTTACGTTTTGTCAATAAGAACCTAATTTAATGAGAAAAATAAATATCTGGCCTCATTCCTCAATAAATTTCAGTTCAGAAACATTCACAGCGAAGAATTAATTCGGCAATTCATTGAAATGATGGATTTCCTAATATGAAAGTTGCTGCGAAAAAGTGAAACTGAGAAAAACCTTTTCGAAGTTTCCACACCACTTCATTTGATATTACTGTTTGTAGTGGGCACTAGTACGCACCAAGAGCATAGCTGGTGCCTTCTGCGTACATTCGATCTCCTGCATGGACTTGCTGAGCGAGTTTGAACTTAAAACGCTTTATTCAAGTGTCATTTTGCTGTCGATATGTCGATATTGATTATGAAAAGAATGAGGAATTGGATATGCTTGCAATGCACAAACCAACATCATCAATTATGGGCAGGGAAACCATCATCCTAAAACAAAGCAGAAAAACCCAGGTGATATTCTATAAACGAATGTTGGTTTTAGCTATTTTTCTGTTCAATGAGGGTGAGCTTTTCGATTCCTGGCCATGCATATAGCTTCTTCCACGGGAAAGCTGGACGTTTATGGTGTTCTTGCCCGAATAATGTTTACTATCGAAACATATTTTTAATCTAATGAAACTGTAATAAAAATGCTCTTTCCAACAAGAGTATGATTATCATTCTAAGGTGTGGAGCTACAGTTGTTATAAAATAGGAAACATAGAAGTTCCACAATTCCAGAACTTATGATTTTACATCGTGAGCTTACCGAAAATGTTTTATTTCTCCGTAAATGTGTCAGACATTGCAATACATATTTGCAGCAGTGTGCACTATTAGTTGCTAAACAACATTAAAAAAATAGGAACATTTATTTTTCTAACAAAGTTGCAAATTAAGGCGGTGTCCCTCTTTAACGTGATTTTGTATGCTTTTTAGCAATGAGAATCTCAACATATAGATTCGTTTTACAGAAATTTTACATTGTCAACAAAGTATTTAGAATTGGACTCGAATTACCCTAATATATTACGTGTACTGTACCGTGGTAACGGCTTATTGTTGGCATAAAAGTGTTTTTCGTATTTCCTTACATCTACTCTTTACGATGGCATAATATATTTTTCAATTGGATTGAGGCGGCTGCAAGTCAGCTATAATCTGTTGAAAACTTAAAAAACCTCCGCATGTAGCTTATCTTCATGTTTCTTGCTTTGTGCGATCCTTTCTTCCTCGTTTTTTTATGTTTTGCTGCTATTTATGTTTTATAATTGGCTGGAGCATTAATAGGGTGTTCGGAACTGGCCACACTTTACTTTTCGAAATTCGTCAGTGACCATTCGGCGTGCAAAGTTCACCTGCCCCTTGCGCACTACGTGCGATTGTTTACCCCCCCCCCTTTCCCCAATGCACCCACGTTCGTTTGTTTTCCCTCGACCTCAACTAATGACAGTGCGGGTTTGGCTGCCTTATCGCACGTACGCGCGCTCCTTATATTGCCATTTGAATGGAGTGACTCTCTTTGCGCTCTGCTACGCAAAATGCACATTTAAGAACACTTTCTCGCTGTATAATGAATGCAAAAATAGGGTCACGGCTTCAGCGGTGGCATGGTCAAATAATTGTGATTAAAGATAAGGTTTATACAGAATTGCAAATATAACATTCATAGAGTTATTATAATGTACGCTAGAGGTTTAAGTGGCGCAAATGTCTATGGGATTTCCGGTTTCAAATTGAAGCAGACAGAAGCCAGTCCACTTTTGCGGTGCTCTCGTGCATTCTAAGGAAAAAGGCGCGTAAAATGTAACTCTTGGTCGGAGAAAAACAGGAGTTACCTTTTGTCACTTGGGTCGTAGAGAATAGTAGGCGAAATTATTAACATGATAAAAGTTTGCTTTAGTAACAAGAATTTTCTAATCACTAAGCGACGTTTTAACTCCCCAGTATTTCAGGCCCACTCCTACGTTCCACGGCAAGTGTGCAAAGACAAGCGGCGAAACTAAGTAACGCAGGAATTGTTCAAGCAGCGCCAAATCCTGATGACACTAATATTGATCATCTGCAAAATTTGTATGCCACTGAATTGACCGCCTTTTACGAGCAGTATTCGGCATTGGGACACGAAAAAAGGGGGGGGATCGTTGGCATGAATTTCAGCCTTTAAAGCGACGTCAGGCCTGCAGAACTTGACCTAGAGTTTGACATCTTTGACGACGCGCACTTTAAAAGCATCGTCCGCAAGCCCTTTCATGACATGAGTGATGTGGCCATCATCAGGCATATCAGTTTACCTTTCGCAAAGGTGCAAAAACGTTTTTGAGGGAGGAGATTAGCGATTCTGTCTCTGAAACCTCGGGAAGCCATTTTGTTTTTAGCCTCGAGTTTGAGACCTTTCGGGTGGCTGAACGGTTGCAACAATTTAGACTTCCACATGTCCCATGCAGTATGTTATTTGTGGCTAAGCGATCCTGCTCCAGTTGTGACTGGTAGAATATTGCTTTATCAAACATCACTGTGCCATTTCAGCTGTTGTGGGGAATTTCATCTTCATGCATGTCCATCACTATTTCACTTCTTGTCAACAGCCGGTGAAATTACCTGCGCACCGATAGAAAACGCATATTTACTGTATGGTGCATGACGGCTGCGCAAATCCAGGACGAGCAATGTCATACCTTTACCACTGATATTACACTATAAAATGTGGTTTAGTGTGCAGATGAATAATGGGAACGCCCTGATAAATATCAACCCAGTCAAGAGAAGGACCTTCTTGTCTCGTTTCTTTCCGCTCTACGTTTTCATTTTATGTATCTACGTCGTCTACATGACAATATATTACCCTAATAAATGTACTGAAACCATCAGTGGATACATTTTCTTCAACTAATAAAGAACAATCAAAGTGTAGCGAAGTTAATGTACATGTGTCCATTTTGCCGGGGTTCCCTTCGAACCCATTTTGCATAGATAATTTTGTCCTGGATCATTTTGTAAAAAAGGTGGCGAGGGGATCATATTTGACGTTTCATCTTGAGCTAAACTTGTTTTAACCGAGCTGAAAGGAGCGAATTGTTTTATTATTGTTTTATTACGGAGTCTCAGAAAAACAAAATCAACATAACAACAGACTATGCACATTTTCAAAATAAGGTTGTAAATTTCATTGACACAACAAAAGGTTTATTACTACCGAACGCGGAAAACGTCCTGATTATAAACCAGAATTTCCTTCTGTGCAGTTTAACGCGCGTGGTATATAGACACGTTTTTGTTTTTGTGTGTGTGTGTGTGGAAAATTTAGGTTCATGCAACCTGTGAGCTAAATCTAATCACTTCGAATATAACAACTTGTGAAAGGGCAATCACCCCAAAAAGCGTATATTATAAAGAGGTCAGCTTATCCGCGTTCATTGTATATGATTTCTTTGTCCAACATATGTGAGCCTGCCGTACTATAAGCTACACTAAAACGAAAAGTATAAATGAAAACAGATAAAACATCTGCCTGCCCTCTGGAATACTATAACGGAGCGCGTGCCTAAAACATTCATAATAAAAGGAGCTATCAAGCTTCCACATGTCGACAATAATGATCAGCGCGAAAGCTGCCCTATTATACCCGCACCTAATGTCTGCCGAGCCTGATTAATACATGGTGAAGTTGGCACCCGTGTAACTCCACCCAGACTTGTACGGTACTCACTAAAAGTAATCAACGTACTCGTTATCAAATAATTTGTGAAGTAATGTCGTAAACATTTGAATACATTTATAAGAAATAATCACAAGAGTTATCTGATTAGTTTTGGAAGTACCAAACTTACTTGCAACCATTACTGTTTATCCCTCCTCTTTCTAATGGCGTCATTTTTTGCATCAGATTTCCTACTTGAACCAGGTTTCCAACTAAAGGAATATTTACTTAAAATTTGGTGGATTCATAATATGTGCAGTTTATAATTTGGTGATTCTAATCCAATAATGGACAGTACAAAAAATCTGTTTTCTAACGGGCAATAAAAATATGTCGTTCAAGTAACGGCCGATTACTTTGCCTCACAACTAATTAAGTAATCCAATTGAATACTTTTAAACGAAAATAATTGTAAATTTAATTCATTACGTTTTTGAGGAAGGCGTCCGAGACTGCTCTCAACCATTTTTTTAATAACATATATATGTTCAAATTAATATCAGAGCCACTGTATGATGAACAGTCCAATTGCAAAATTATTTGTTTTGGACATTTGAAACTCTACTCTCTGATTAGTGTTAATGTGTATATTCTTTTACACGATATCGGAGATATTTTTTTATCATTTTATATGTATGATTTTACGTTTGAGTTTAGAGTTGCTATGTTATGCCACGCTTGGCTTTTTAATTGCAGGGTGGCATCACACAAGCAACTTATTGGCTTTGATGCTAAAGTTTTGATTCGCCAATCGAAACGGGCGCATCAAAACGGGCACATCAAAAGGGGTGCATAAAAACAGGCTTTGATGCGGCACAAAACGGGCTTTGATGCACCAATCAGTTATTAGAGCGCAGCTCTTAGGCGCCCATTTCCGGGTTGAGCGGCGTCGCCGTCGGCGTCGGCGGCGGCGTAACTGCGCGCGTTACATTATGCGCCGTAACAGTTTCCCCGCTAAATTTAGCGGGGAAACTGAATTGGTGTTTAGGTCACGCGACGTCGTTTTCCCCGCTAAATCTAGCGGGGAAACTTAGCCCGCTAAATTTAGCGGGGAAAGTTTTCCGCTAAAGGTAGCGGGAAAATTTTCGCAAAATTCTCCGCTAAATTTAGCGGAAAAACTTAACCCGTTAAATTCATCAGAAAAATTAGGGAGTTTTCGTAGATCGCGTTTCCCCTCCGCTAAGCCCTCCGCAACGAAGATACGACTACTGCGCCTGCGCGCCGATGGCCTTGGCTGTAGAGTTCCGGGTATGGTAGCGAGTTGCAGAGAGCGTTGCGGGACGGCGGGAACGATCTACGAAAGCTCCCTACTCTCGGCAAATGTCCCGCTAAATTTAGAGGGAAACTTTTTCGCTAATTTTTCCGCTAACCTTGGGGAAAATTTTCTGTTAACTTTAACGGGAAAAGTTCCTGTTAAATTTAGTTTCTGTTAAAATTAGCGGGGAAAGTTTCGCTAAATTTTGCGGTACACTGAGCGAAAGTTTTCCGCTGATTGGAAGGCCAGGAGGAGGAGGAGGGGGAGGGTACGTAAGAAAGGAGAGGCATACCCCTCCCTCCTCCTCTTCTTCAAGTGCTCTAATTTCGCATTAGAGAATTGTACACGTCTTTTATTTATTAGTAGTAGTAGTAGTAGTAGTATTAGTAATAGTAATAATCAGAATAAGAATATTACTATTCTTACTATTGTTTCATCATCATTACTGGCTCCAAGTATAAATATCTTGCAGTTATTTCCACTTTATAAAAAATAATACATTATTGTTCCTAAGAATTTTGTAAATGCTCGCAAATTCTGGACATCCAAATAAAAAGGTCTGCGGGAGCATGTTTTTTTTAAATAGCTTAATGGTGAGGACCAAAGTGTATTTAAACATATTTGGAATTCCTTATAAAATGATGGAACGTATTTTGGGTTCTGGTATTCCTCGTAAGAACAATCCCTTAAGCCGAACATATTGAAGCGCGTAAAACCAATTCACGTTTCAGCGGAAAGATAGCTATTAACGGTAGAACGTCTTCGACACAGAAATGATTTTTTTTTGTTTCTTTATAGGACGACAAATATATATATATACCGTATGTGTATGCCCTAGCTCCTATGTGTCATGAGTGAACCTTCTCTAAAATGCTATAAATAATTGTTTGTTTGCCACTAGGATTGGGCATAAATACTCTAAAACGTATTTGGAAATACAAAAACTGTGATACGTGGCAAAAATAGCTAAAATGCAGACAATGCAATACATTTATAAAAGTGTATCACTATACGTATCAGAAATGCATTTGAAAAATAAGAAAAGTATTTGGCAATACAAATACTGGAATACCTATATGGTGAGGGTGAGGCTGAAACACAGACATTGTTATAAAAGCATTATTTTGGATGTTTTGCTGCCTCTCTTATTAGAGCATACGAAGAAAAAGAAGTTGCTCTAGATTACAAAGCTTTGTTTTTAAACCACCAAACGAGCTTTCACTTTATGTTAGAGTCTGAATTAAGCTGGAATCGAATTTACTGTTAACATAATATCTTGTATTTTGGGAAGTAGGAAGAAGAAACAAGCGGTCTTTTTCACCGTGGCACGAGTGCAGTTTCATTTCGCCATCCCATATCTTTCTGGGACAAAATCCCAGGGACACCTAAATCAATTTTGTGTCCACGGAAATAACCTCGACAAGTCACTGTGATTATGCCCAATCCGGACGCCCCTCTCAGCAGTGATCTTATAACGCCACCGTGTAATCAAGTTGAAGGAACTCGTATTCTTTTAATGCGAATATTGATGCGAATAGCATTCTTTGGATACTTGCACGCACTTTTCGTCTATGTATCTATCTATCTATCTATCTATCTGGCTATCTAACCTCTTACGCCGCGGGTCGATAAATAAATAAAAAAAACCGGCGCCGGCGGGGATTCCGAACCGTTGACCCTTTGATCAGCAGGCAGACGCGCTAACCACAGAGCTATGAAGGCAGTCATTCAACGGCACTCTAAACAGTTGTTTATATCTTTCATGGACGCGCTATCGCGCTGTCACAGCTACCGATGCGCGCATTCTGCACGAGGGCTCATTCCGCTCTCGTGAGGCTGAGCACGGCCGCTAGCTCACCCTCTCCCGCGCCCGGGAGAGGGTGATGTAGCGGCCGTGCTCAGCCTCACGAGAGCGGAATGAGCCCTCGTGCATGGAACGCGCGCACCGGTAGCTGTGACAGCGCTGTAAGCGCGTCCTATGATAAAGATATAAACAACCGTTTAGAGTACCGTTGGTTGAGACTAGCTGAGACGCCAGAAAGTCTGGTCGGTACCATTTTGAGTGTTTGTGCGTATGGCGCGTGCTTTGCTCGCCTTCCAAGTGACACAAACGCACGTGCTGGGCTGCGGAGATCGTGCGCAGGACTGTGAAAGTGTCAACAAATTTAGAATCGCCTCAAGAGTGGGCTGGCGTATCTAGAGTGTGCCAGCCACCTGACGAACGCGCATAACTCCGCACCGTTTGATGCTATTCGCATTAACGTAGATAATCATTCCCAAAGGATGGGTTCTGCTGACTTTTATCTGTTGGGCGCGCCGCCACAGCCTGTAACATTTGGAATCGACTGGAATAGTCGTTCACCTAAAGTGGGGAAAAAACCTTTCCTAACTTGTGCACAATAAAGAAGGGAGTCATGTGCCGTCAGACACAAAACGTCCTTGACGAGACTTTGTGGAGGTCAACAATTATCTTAAAATTGTAAGAAAATCAATCTGCTTAAAAGGGCAACTCCGCTCAATTCCGAAAAATTTAGGCTTACATGTGATTCCATTTCACAAAGCACTACTAAACAGCTCTACGTCTTCGGATTCGCCAAATGTGGAATATTATTTGTGTAATCTTAATTTAAACATCAGCTGATACCGAAACCGAAACTTCGGTTACGTCAGGCAACATCGGTCTCGTGTCGTCAGAGTCATGGCCACGTCACGTCGAACCACGTGGTCTTGTGACGTTCGTGGGGGCGAGGTACAGGACACGCGACGCGGGCAGGTCGCTTCGCATGGCGTAGACGGTGATGGCCCGGGTGAGAGGGGGAAGGAGAGAAGACGAAAAATGAGAGCTGGAGCGGAGAAACAGACCGATAAGCGCGCAGGGCAGCGCAAACTAGCGCATCCGCGTTACGGTGATCACGTGGACGCTGTTGAGCCAACACCAGGCAGGAGAAACTCATGACGTCATCGTTCAATTTCGCTCTGTGAAATAAAAACAAACAAAACGTGAGAATGACGTAGTCATGCCTCTGACGTAGTGGCTCAATGTTGGCCGCTCCAACTCCGTCGCATTGACTGCGCTGACGATTGCGCCTCACGTCGCACGCTAGAGTTGGCAGATTTCGGCGACTTGGCTCATTTGAAAGTTTGCTGGCCAGTTTATTAAATATATAGACGGAATTAGATCGTAATATTTGACATGGGGTCTTCCTATATGATACTGAAGAGGGCTGCATAGTTTTTTAAATATCAAAAATAAAGCGGAGTTGCCTTTTAAGGGTATCGCGATACCAAGAATACACACGGAAATGTATTTTGATACAGAAGTACATGATACTGTCGGTTATAACGAAATGTCGGCCACAGTGAACCGATCACGATTTCCGATTCCCGTTTGCACTTTTTCAATTCATTTGTGTCTGTTTTTAGCAAAGGCAATTGAGTGGCTCCCGCTGATATAGCACAAAAAAATTGTGAAAAGTAAAAAAAAGAAAAAAAAGTTCAGCTTTTTCACTTTGGTGAAAAAGGAAGACTGGCAAAGTTGTACTATGGTGGGAATGAAGTAATGGCCGGCCGCAGGTCGGCAAGCCAGAGTGGAAAGGCTCGAAAGGTTGCGCCATCTGTGAGCGACGGCGGCAAGCGGACAACCGGCGAACACAACACTCTGGACAGCTACCGCCATCTATGAGCGACGGCGGCAACCAGAGTTTTCTGTCGACATTTCTTTTCGGGGGACACGATCCTGGGGAAACTAGCCCTTAACAGCTCTACTGTAAAAGAATAAAATTCAGAAAGTTTATTAAACCTCGGACCGCCGCACTTTGCTTCCGCGGCCAAGAAGCCACCCAGAACAGGCAGCAGAAGATGCTGGAAAGGCCGCCGGCGGCTGTAACGTCGTCTGCTCCATTTGGTCAGCTCCCGCACCTTATCTGGGAGGCGGCTTTACCGCATCCCACGCGGAGAAGCCGTCGTGGCATGCCGATAGGGGCGTTCGGAGCGTTCTCCGTCATCTCTGCCGGACAACGTTCCGGCAGAGATGACGGAGAGAGCCTAGATTTAAGATGTCCGTAGTAAGTACGTCTGCATTTGATTGTCGCGTGGCCAGTTTGGCGACGGAACTGGTCGGAGAGGCGGACACGTTTGCAGAAGGTCAACGCTTTTGAGTTTTGATTCCTTGCATGCTGCAGCTCGTTTTGCAAACGCGGCTCACAAACCACGTGACGCCGATCCAGCAGTTGCCCCATCTCTTAAGTCTATGCTCTCTATACCGACGACAAACAAGCTTGAGCGCGAACTCGGTGTCTTGAGCGCTTCTTTGTTTGCTTCGTTATCCGTGTCGGCGTCTGGTCGGTGAGGTTGCTCTTGTGCGAAAGTCTACTTCTCTCAAGCACCGATTCGGCGAATCATCGCCACTCAACGATGGAGAGTCCCGGCAGCACCGGCCCCTCGACGGGGAAGACGAAAACAATCACCTTGAATCAAAACCGTGCCATCCTCGACTGCCAGTGCGCATAAACGCAAAGATTGCCGTCCACCGCTGGCGTTTTCCAAGTAGCAGGATCTCTTTTCGATCGTAGATAGTCGCAGTTTGCGAGAAGCGGCTCCGATCTAGTAGAGGGACGCGTGCAGGGAATCCTCGACCGCTTTCTGCATTCGCGATAAACATGTGCCCGTGACAACCCGTGTTATCTTTTTTTTTTTCATGTTATTTGTACGAGTTCATATATAATGAAGAAGCGGTTAAAGTTAAGCGATTTCCAATTCCCGTTGACCTTGTTATAACCGGTCTCGACAGTACATTTGAAAAAATTGCATCGCGATAGAGAAATATAAATAGATAATATATTTCTGAAATATTATGGCGATAAATTTGTACCGCGATACTGCCCAACACTACTTGCCGCAAAGTTCTCGTTTGATGATTGAAGAAATTACTTAACGGGGTATTTAGCGCACATAGTAAATAGAAGAAGAACAGGACAAAAAAAAGCGCTACTCAGAATTATGTTTACTGACAGGAAAACAAAGAGAAGGAAGAAGACAGAATGATCCACCGCGGACACGTGAATCTACTACCAGCCCCGTGAATGATGGTGGCTCGTTCATCCAGTCTCGTATGGGGTTTTCATTGTCTGTTGAAGCAATTCTCTTTGCTGGTTTCACATCGTCACAGATTCTTCACTAATACAGCTCTCTGTCCTCAGACATGTTGTGGATGGCTTCCAGCACCTCGCGGGTTAATTTGTCGTTGTTCCTCCCCAAGATGCTTGTCTCGCCGAACAACGGTCTGCATGTGCACTCCCTAGAATGGATTGGAAGATGTCCGCCCACTATAGCCTTCAAGGAGTAATCATGTTCACGGAATCGAACATTGAGGCATCTGCCCGTTTGGCCTACGTAGCTTTTGCCGCACGAAAGTGGTATCATACAAAATACGCCTGAAGCGCAGGGAGGAAATTTCTTTGCATGCTTCTTGGTACAGTTGTGTCTTGTGGTACCGTCAGCATGCACATTCACTCTAGGGCAAATTTGACTCATTTGTTGCTGTGCTGAATAAACTACCCTAACTTCAGACCGGCCTGTAACTTTTTTTAATTATGGGATATCCGGTACAGGTACGGTATTACGACTGGCCTTGTTTTCTCGGCACTGGTTTTTTTAGGTCTGGAAGCCTTTTGCTTTCTTCACCAGAGCGTTTTTCACATCAACCAATAGGGCAGACGAATGGCCGGCTTTTCTTAGCCTCTCGACTTGCATACTGAAGCTGGCTGCCATAGTTTGAAGGCAGACCTTTTTAGTGCAGAACCCAGACACGTTAGAGATAGGCTCCTCTTGATGACTTTTGAGTGGCACGAGCAATACTCTAGAGTGCCTTTCTTGGATCGTGGGCAGTACGACCAACAAACATGGGTGCCCCTCAGGTGGAGCGAAGTGTCCTGGGACTGAAGTACCCTTTCTTTGCGCAACCCAGAGGTGAGCCTAAGGCCCCCTCCTTACTTAGCAAAGGTCTTCACAATATCTTTCAATTGTATGTCCATACGTCCGCAATCTTCAAGAATTACAAGGACGTCATCAACATAGAAGGCGACCTTGTCCACTTTTTTGCTTCCAAACCCATTTTCTATGGCACAGCCACTGCTCCGGGTAGATGTCACTAAGGACTGGAGCGACGCAGGAACCGATACATACTCCTACCTTCTGGAGATAGCACACATCTCACCCCCAACTATCATAGGCATCACACAGAACTGTAACTGCTTCATAAAGCTATCAATGGGCACCCCTCTGAAACTTCGGAAAGTGATCTCTCCCTTGGCTTCTATACAGTTGATCACGGAGGTCAGTAGCTGGTTATGTGGTAATGAGTAAAATAGATTCTCCATATCAATACTGAACGCAGTTCTCTCCTCAAGACTCCTAACTGGAGATATTCCACTATCTCCCCGGAGTTGGAAAACAGCAAGTAATTCTGAATACTTAAAGCGGACAGTTTTTTGTTGTTTTGTTTTGAAGATAGGAAGCAATTTGTTTTTGCCACGATACCTTTCCTGTGATAATGACTCCAAATGGGCAACCCTTTCTAGGTGTCTTTACGCTCAAGAAGATCGTCAGACCTAAGCGCTCCACTTTCCCAACCCTCGCGGCAAACTGGGTTGACGCTCGCCACTCACACAGATTTTTTGCTTTATCTCGAGTTTTCTTAGGGCGACTTCCACCGGTTTAAAATTTTTCTTTATATCTGCCATGGCTCTTTCATTGTGCAAACCATCTGGTAACACTAGAAATTGTCCTTTCTTATCAGATCACAGGACACGTAGACCATTAGTGACCATAAATTCTACCAAGGGGAATAAAATCTCCCACTGGTCCCCTTTTGTGCGGAGATTGAAGGATATCTACACACTCAGAGATGCGCCTTGGTCGTTCCACCTCCACTGTCCTGTATGCAACTTTCTTAGCTAGTGTGACCAACTCTGGTATGCTCCCTACAAAACAAAAACAAAAACAAATCTGCAACGAAACGGTAAGCTATAGGGCAACACCCCCAAAAACTTCAACGGTCTATCAGGCATTACTTGGCAAGCTCGGAAAAGCGAACCATAAATTAAATGAAGAAAAACCAATTATTGTGATTACTTTCTAAAATATATATATAAAAAGCAGTCAACAGAGATTCCATTACACGTGTGGCCAAAGCCAGGGCCCATTTGCGGCATGTCACAATCACCTACAGCTTGGTTGAAATCCCCTCAGTTTTGTAGGACCTCAGCTAAATGAGCTTTCATACTAGTATAGCCACTTTGCTTTCCCTTTAGGGATGCCCATTCATTATCTATAGAATCCACAAAGTGAAGTGGTTGCAATATTAAAAAAATATGTCCAAAAACTCATGCAAAGCGTTATTGAAAGTTGCTTTAGCTTGGTTTGTTTAATTACAAAAGACTGTCAAGAAACCTAGGACACAAATCATGGAAGAGAACAAAAAGGATGACGGGAGGACAGAGTCTCAAATTCCGCTAAAAATTTTATTCACTAAACCTCTCTTATATACACTCTAGTCAAAGAATGCGACCCTTTGCACACGAAACGTCAGTTTATTCTCTCAGCTCAAAGCCTACCCCTGCCGCGAACCCTGAGGACTTCGGCACCGGCACCCGTCCCTCCTTCTTCGAGCAAACATGGTTTGCATCGTCTCACCAGCACCCCTCCCCCCCTTCTTGACGCTCACATAGACGGGACGCCCTCCGCGTAATAGAGGCGTCGCTGACCTTCACTTGGACATGTCCCTCTTTCTTTAAACGAAAGTATTTCAAACACTTAAAAGAGAAGAATGGACAGGGGCCAGGGACGCAGCGTTCTGGGTTCGCAGCAGGCATTGGCGTCGAGCTGAGTGAATGGATTGACCTTTTATATAAAATGGTGGCAACCTTGGGGGTTGCCACCACTTAATAACAGTAAACCTCTATATAATAGAGGTTTACTGAATAATCTTTTAGCTTAGTTTGAGATTTTGTCCTCCCGTCACCCTTTTCTATCGCTTCCACGGGTTGTTTTAGAGGTTTCTTGCCAGCCTCAGGTAATTCAAGAAAATGGTAAAAATACACTATGTTGCCTGTGCTCTCACTGTATTTTCCTTTTTAATGTTGTATGTATCACTGAGTTAAATTTTTAAGAGACTGTTTTTAGTATATATTATTTAACGTTATGTGAGGTATGGTCATATTTCTTCCAGTAATACGAACGTGTACAGCTTGCTCGGTCACTAGGTATGGAACGCTGTACATATTTATACCGTTTCCTCAGTGGTCATAAGTGAAGGAAAAGTAACATGTCTAACTTTACGTCTAATAATTTCTGGAACTCATGTTTGTCATTCAGCAATGAACGTGTATTAACCATCCTTCCCAGAGCGGCAATTTGTGTGCAGTTATTTTTGTTATCTGTTTTCATGACACAGAGCGCAGAGCGCAACACGAACTGCTTTTGTGTTGTGTCACACGGAGGTGGTGTCTTAAAGCCTCACACGAGAGGCTTCAAAACACCACCTATAAAATGTTTGCCGATCCAAAATTGGTCCCCTGAAGACTAACGACTAAATATTGTTTTCCTTTTCTGCACTAGAGTCTTAGGTGTTGAAATACATAATTAGCTAGCATCAGCTCGCCTGCGTACTTAGTCTTTTCACAAAGTGGTGCTCGGCCTCTGAAAAACAAAAACAAATTTAGTGCAATGGCAGTTTTGCTTTCCTTGTAGAATCTGCATCTATTACAAGTTTATGTTTTTATCATTTATTGGAGCAAATAATACGCATTCGCCTTTGTGTAGCAAGAAGTAATTTCAGTCATAGTTTGCGCCTAATGTTTATCTGTAATGAGCTTTCTCTTGTTAAGTGCTCATAGTTATTTAACAAGATAAAAATGCTCACCCGTACAGAAAACTTGACATAGCACTTGGTCATAGCCTGATGAAGCACTTTATAAGGTAACATACAAACATTAGCATAAGCAACAACACTTGGAGCAAACATTACTCTAATGCTTGTGGTGAGGTTGCTCAGCAGGAGGAATACTCCTATGGAAAACAAATACTCTCAAATGAAGAAGGCATAGTACAGCTGAGTAGCGTGCCAGAACCCACGGACGTTGCCTGAGAAATTAAATCGGTAATAATGTTATGAAACATAATTTAGATGTATAAAGAAGGAAATGTGCTAAATGCTTCAGTGAGCCTAGTGCCCTTCCCTAAGCTCGGGGCACTCTTTGCTGACGCCCTGGCACTTGTGCTGTGAGGGCACTTCTCCGGTGGGCTCATGAAGTAGCAATCGCACAGTGCTCGAGGGGATTTGGCCACCTTGGAATTATTCTTCGCAAGTGTGGTCTCTAGCTTTAACAAAGCTAGTGAGTCTTTGTTTTTCCTCCTGCCTCCGGCAGTGATCTTACTATCTTCATGTATCCGGTCTCTATAGCCGCGAGTGCAGCAGGACTGCTCTGCTTGACCGGTACCCTGGGTCAAGAAATTGTGAAGAACACAGGCAGCTGCCACCATGACCTGTGCCTGCTCGAGCTCTTCTCCCTGTGGTCTCCCGAAAAGCATCCAATGGGAGCACAGGATCCCGAAAGCATTTTCAATGCAGCGCCAGTAGTTAACATGTAAAGAAACGCAAATAAAACATTGTTCCAATGCCTTCGTGCTTTTGAAGATCTTGTAGCAGCCGAGCTAGTGGTGCTGCCTTTACGATGAAAAGGAAGCAGGTTGGCGCAAACGCACAGAACGACACACCACGAGCTTGGAGATTCGGCGACCGAGCGGCCCGGCGGCTACATCGAGCGATGCCCAGGACAGTTTCATTTTTTTTTAAATATTGTACATAAATAATATGTTGCGTAATATATTCCTGGTTCCAAGAATCTGAAAGCTGGAAGCCTAAAAATTTGGCGCTGCATTTAACGCTAACAAGCAAAAATTAAATGCAGACCTCATCAGAAATGTCTTCAGTGGTCTTAGAGGTCACTGCATTGGCCTAATTGTTTTTGTATCATATTTCAGATTGTGGAAATACACTGCAACTTCCAATTAAGTGTCTTTCAGTGATGTCACAAAAGACACACACACCCTCTACTTAATTACAAAACGACTGAAAGGTAAGAAACGGACATACCAAGCACAGACCTTTGATTTTCAGCCTATCTAGTTACCCAAAACGTTCCTCCTTGTCAGCCACTTCTCTTTGTACTTTACTGCAAAGCACTGAAGCCCACTTTATAGTTAGCCCCTTTGAAATGTTTGGGCTCAAACCTTCCAAGTACCGATCTCCAATATTTTAAGATCTATAAACTTAGAGTGGGTACTGGCTCTCTTATTTACACTAGGTCTGAGAAAGAAAAAAAAACACAGCAGATTGTGTCTTCATACTTTCTAAAGAATTATAATGGTGTAAATGACTGAGCCCCTACCACTTCTTCATCTTAGTGCACTGCAACAAATGGTGGGGCATTGTGTGACAATACTTGATGCACAGACCTTGCCCGACTAAGTCGGTAACTAAAATTGATATTATCACAAAAATTAGATCTTCCAGAGTAGGGCCGGATGAATCTGGCCGCAACTGAAATGCTTCGTCCCCAAGGAAGACGGGCATGTTCAGTGTTTGAGTACCAGGCAGTGGGAGTGGACCTATCAAGTTCAGCTGGCCACGCTCCATGTTGGCTCGCATGGCGCTCCGCTTCAACAGACCGCCATCGCTTTGGCACCCATAAGCACCACCGTCGATCATCAGAAATCTGTAGTTGCTGTCAGCGAGGACCATGAGGACTACAGAGTAGGTTCCCTAAAAGCAATTTGTCTTTAAATATAAGTTCTATACTTCCTCATTGTAACAGATTTGACAAATAGTAGCTGTGCTCCGTACAAATACAAGTCGCTGAGGCGCTGAATACTTGACTGATATAAAAAACTATTTCTTAAATTTCATGATACATTGCATAAATGTTTCTTTATTAATTTCTTCTGAGCATTTTTAATTGTACTATACACCTTGGAAAATCTAATATTGTTTGCAATAAGTTTTTGGGGTCTTTAAATATGTCGTCCTGCATATTCCTCTTGCATACCTTGTAATTATAGCATATAGATGCAGATGTGTCGCTGTATCGTAACGTGTTTGCATTCAACTGCGCCCATGCAGTTGAGGAATTGCCACAGCGAGGCAAATCCGTCAGCGATTGCTTCCCATGCCTGAACATGTGGCACTTGCACAAAAAAAGGCACACAAAATATCACGAGATTAAGGTAACAAAGCAGGTTTGCTTGTTTATTTCTTCTTAAATATTACTCATATGTTTAAACTCAGGTATGGTCCAAATGTGTGATGGATTAGAACCAGTTCACTAATCACATACCGGCACATACAAAGGCTGAAGCCGACACTAAAGGCTCTGGTGCGTCACTTTGATGGCTGCTCGCACTGTCGATATGCCCAAGTTAAATGTCAACGCGATATGCTGCAGAATGTCTTCACAGGAAAGATACTTGCAATATACTATTGAATACTGGCAAGTCGGGGTAAACCTTAAGTATCAGAGAAGCCTATATTTTGTGCAAAGATTAGAAACGTCGTTGTAAACCATAACTATCATAGAAGCCTATATTTTGAGCAAGGTTAAAGCAAAGGTGTGGAAACCCGTGGCCCCGCGCAGTTCAGTGACTCTCTAGCAATTACAAGATTAACCAAATTGCAGAGCCATGTGGTTACTCCAGGCCAGAGTAGGTGTATATGCTAGGTGTATACTTTACAATAACTTTATACGCTCCTCAAGCGAATCATACCCAGTTACTCTAGCCAGCCCACGCGCTGCGCTGGTCAATTTAGTTTCGTTGACCACAGTACATCTGCTTTCAATGCTATAGTTTTTTGTTCATTTTTCTGACCACTGTTATTTGCTTCGAATATTTCTTCAATTTGTACGCTTCTGCTTATGTTTTTTTCTCTATTGACGTAATGTTGTGTTTTTTTTCCTTTTTGTTGTCTGTTTACTTTGACTGTGACGTGTCATATACCATGTCCCTTTCCTTTTTTTATTTCTCAATTTGTCTCTACAGGTGCACGAAAAGCGCACTTTTGTATTAATTACGTTAAAAACAGGCAGACTCATGTGTCCAGCTTTCTATATCGATGCATCCCTCCTGCTCCGTCCCGCTTCGTGTCTGTAGTATTGCTATATAATAAAGAAATATACAGTCGAAACGGGCTTCGTCTACTCACGCAGTAACGAAGAAATCAAAAAGTTAAAGTAGGCCACCAGCCTGCAGGCCCCTCCTCTCACACCAGACCCATCACAACGGGGTGAAACTAGAGTATATGAAGTTGGTTTTTGTTCCGCTGAGCAAACCTACCGTTATGCTGCGAGCAACGTGTCTCGCGACTTTGGTAAGTACCTGTTCATTAATGTATGGACGGCGTCGGCGTTAATTGCCAGCACGTTTGGCTCTTACAGTTCGCCTGCGGAGTTTTTGGAACAGCACCAAGGCAAGCCCGAGAACTGATAGACACATCGGAGACTTTAAGGACTCCTCCTTATACGTGAGTGCGCCAGTAGATACAAAACGCAACGTGATTGATTAGATTTATTAGAACTACAATTAAAAGGTATTTATCGGAATTAAGGCCGCTTTATAAATACATCGCAGCGCCAAATCAACACTAGTAATGGCGCTTATACAGCTCTGATTGGAACGTAGCTTAGCGTTGGCCTAGCGCTGATGGAGGATTGTACGCATCAGCGCTCTCGCGAATGTTGCGTGAAGTCAGCGTTACGTCAGCAATGTCAGCGTTATTTACAGCGCTGACTAATACGTAGCGCTGAGGGGCGCTGTGTTCCATTTGACAGCAGGCCTTTACATTGCCTTTTCAAACCACAGTTTTGTTAAAGTATATAACGCAACAAACTTTTTTACGTTTCTTTTTATATTTTTACAGGAGTAATAACTAAAGCCATCGTATGAGTTTTCTTAACGGCGATCTTTTGATTATTTGTAACCCATGCGCGATGCTTAAAGGTGACGTGAGCCTCGTGCCGGCGTATGGTTGTGCAACGCGTCTACCGCGTGGTACACGTTGAAGACCCCGTGCTAGCAGTCGTACTACATTACACTCCGCGACTTTTCTTGGCATTTCTGGGCGTGTTGCTTCCGCTGGCCTTCAAAGAAAGGTTGTCTTGGAGTATAGCAATATGTTCATGCAGGCCAAATTTTTCAGACCTCTCTCTCCTTCCAGTTTTGGAATCGAATGACAACACGCGAAGAAAGAACAATGAAACTATAAAAACCATTTGACTTTTCACGAAGTGTTAAATTGACTTAGCCGTCGACAACGACTTACATTAAAGCTTTAATTGCAATACAATCCATCAAAGGGTTATTAAAAATTATAAACAAATGTATTTCACTAGCTTACTGATTGCGGCGGCTATCTTCTCATCTAAAGTTCGTCGAGCACGATGCAGATGACTTGAAAACTATCAATCGCCATCTTTTAGAAATACAATCAGTCTGAATAGAGATGAAACTCCATACAAAACACGGTAGGTCGGTCAGAAGAAGGCAGTATATGGTTTTTAATTTACGTGCGAACCTATTCGACTGAAGAATTGATATATTAATATCGCCAATAGTCGTTAGCACGAATAGATACAACAGACAATGGTAGTAAATTAATATGGGATAGGCATATAAAACCAATAACGATGGGTGTTCCGCTAAACAAAATTGTGAGCTAGACTGCAGAATTCTTAATAATTTAACTGGAATAGGGCAAGCGAGAAAATACAAATGATTGCGGTACAAAGTCGCCTGATTATACGTATAAACAATGCTGCCCTGTAACTACGGTCTTTCGCTCCTCAGTCGATATCATGCACCGCTGTATAATTTAAGTACTTGAACATATGAGCTGTTTATATACATAAAAGTTACCAAAACGAAATAAAACTGCCTAGTTCATGTTTTGTAAACATACAACCAACTCCTACTCTGTAATTGTATATATATATAGATATATATATATATATAATATATATATATATATATATATATATATATATATATATTTATATATATATATATATATATATATATATATATATATATATAAAAGCAGAGTGGGTAATTTTCAACATTGGTGGAGAGATTTCGTTGTTTCGTTGGCACTCCTTGCATGCAATGAGAAGTATCCCCGCAGTGCTCTGCGCTGTTTTACGGTCACACTTAATAATCTGCGAGATGATTTGAAAGCAACATATGCACCCATACGACACATACCTCAGAGTACAGTACAAAAACCCATAGGCATATACATATATACTATATATGTATATGTCTGTGTATGGATATACCATGGTGAAAAACACAGATTCAGTTGATGTTTTGCCAAGGTTGTCCGCCACACTTTTCCTTGAAATTGGTACATAAATCGTGCTTTACCGCAATGTGTTATATGGCTGCCACCTAACTACATCCGGTTAGGTGCAAACCATGAAGTTATTATAATGTACGCAAGAGGTTCAAATGGCGCTAGTGTCTATGCAACTTCCGGGAGGCAAATCGAAGCAGACAGCAACCAGTCCACTTTTTCGGTGCTTCTGTTGATTCCTATGGGAAAGCGAGCGTGCATTTTGTCCTTTCGCCAAAAAAATAACATAAATACCTTTTGCTATTTTTGTCGTACTGAATAGTACGTACCTTTGTTAACATTGTAAAAGGTATTCGTTTTAGTTACAACATTTTTCTTTACCAGTGAACGCGGTTAAACTTCGCTATATTTCAGAACCAAACGTCGGTACCATTGCAGGTATGTAAAAACAAGTGACGATTCTAAGCAAAGTAGCAATTGAAAGGAACGTAGAGTGTTTTCAAGGTTCACAAGCATTCCCGTGATGCTAATACATTACTAATATACCAGTTTCGTCACAGATATAAAAGTTACCCGGCCGTGCATCTTAACGAGCGGTTAAAACATTCAACATCTAAAGAATAATTTATAATTTCCTATGCCGGGCAGCTTCTATCGGGCACCTGTTTTCTAAATTCTCAACTTTTGCAAAGATTTCGATCGTGCGGGTGATGTTTTAAAGACAGAACAATAAGCATCTTCGCACATATTCATGAGCAGAAAGAATAAAGCAGGGCTTATTTATTGCTAATAGGACAATATTACTTGGCTTTCAAATTCTTTTTATTCTCTGCCTATACAGGGAGTTAGTCATCCAGTGTTACTGCATGGTTCTTGCCGCATCTCTTGGTTTTCCACATGTCCTTCGTACTTTTGGCACATATATCCCCCATGCTGGAAAGCGCCGACGCCAGGTTCGCGGTAACGGTGTCCGACAGTGCATATAAATTCATATACGAAGCCGTTTAAGCACTGTTTTTAATGCCATGACTTTAAAATAAACAAAACTCCATAACTGACCAATTATTTCTTTTTGCCTGACTGAGAAAGCTTCCAGTCTACCTAGCACGGGCGAATTATTCGTGATATTTGCTGTTATAATAAAGCGCAAGGAGAAAATTCATTCGCTTTTAGAGTGCAGCTCTTAGGCGGCCGTTCCTGGCTTGAACGGCGATGCCGTCGGTGTCGGCGTCGCCATCGGCGTCCGCGGCGGCGTAACCGCGCGCGTTGCATTACAGGGAAAATTTCCAGCAATATTTAGCGGGAAAATTTTTCATGAAGTTTAGCGGGGAAGTTTTCCCGTTAAATGTAACGGAAAAATTTCCCCGCTAAGTTTAGCAGGCTAGGTTCCCCGCTAAATTTAGCGGGGAAATTAACGTTACGTGACCTTAACACCAATTCAGTTTTCCCACTAAGTTTAGGGAAGAAAGTTTCGCTATACTTCCCGCTAAATTTCGAGGAAATATTTCCCCGCTAAACTTTGCAGATAAATTTTCGCTAAATTTTCCGTCCAATTTAGCGAAAAGTTTCCCCTAAATGGGAGAGCAGCAGGCGAGGAGGAGGGAAGGGTAAGGAGGGGGAGGAGGGCGCACCCTCCCTCCGTACCTTCCCCTTCTCGTCCTCAAGAGCTGCGCTCTAATTTAGCATTACAGAGAATTATAAACGCCTTTAATTTTTCCCATCGAGATGCATCACCGGAAGTCACTTTCCGACTGGGTGTGGTCTGCTTATTTGCAACAGCCCACTAGCGCCATTTGAACCTCTAGCGTATATTATAATAACTCTATGATGCCAATCATATACGTCTCTGGTGCCAACAACGAACGTCGACAGGCCGACTGCCAGCCGAATGCTGACGCAGCGCTCGTCTCCTCACTGATTGGGCTCCAGTGCCAGCCGAACCTCTCCCTCGAGTGTCTCTGTTTTATTCTCGGCGGCGAAAACCATCACATGTTCTGACTCTAGCGATTCTCTGCTCAATGAAGCAAGCGCGCTCCGGGCTTTCCAAAAGAAAAAGTGCGAGAGAGCGACAGAAAAGAAAAGAGAAAAAAAAGCAGACTCATTGGCCCCAAAGTGCTGAAATAATCCCGAGTGTTTGGTTCTCTTTTGACGCGAGCGTGTTCGAGCTATACTTCGTCTCACCTCCAGCATGGACTAACTGCGAAGGTTATGCAAGAGTGAGCGGCTATACTTGACTGTCTTGAAGGAGAACTCGGTGCACGAGCGATCGTGCAGCCGCCGAGGCTTCATCCAAAGCAAATAGCTCGCGCGTTTAGTATCCGCGGCTACCAATAGTCCATGCTAAGCTGAGACGAAGTATACACCCTTTTCCTGTTTACAAACATGAACCGCTGCTTGCGTCCCAAGCGACTTCCCATTGTTTCGCCTTTGCAAGCCCGTCGATTTTGCTTGTCTCCAGTGCTAGAAATCGTAAATGCTACACGTACAACAAGTTGGAGATTTAGTGAGGGCCTTAGGCCGTACGATTTAACGTCTTGGAGGAGACAAGTTGGTCTACAGGATTATTAAAAAATTTCGAAAATATCTCGCGCTTCATGATTTTTTTGCGTTCGCTTCTAGATAAACCGATATCACCAAGAGTTCGGCGAAAAGCGTGAAGCCGCAATAACTATAGTTCACAAGACCCAGGTGGCAGTGCTCGAGTCGCCTCGTGCCGTCTCGTGCTCTGCACGCGAAGAACCCGAGAGAGGTTAGGACACGTACAGGAAGACTAAAGTTCCCTTGATGCATTGCGGCAGCTGTAGCCTACACTCTAAAAAAAGGCATCACTTTACACCCTTTTGTCCATTATTATGCACCCCAAACCTTCAGTTCGACGTACGGCGCACTATAGTTGAACAAACGGCCCCAAATTTTACGAGGGGCTTGATGACCGTACGATATAACTTATTAAATAACTAAAGTACGTATCAATGACCACAGAAAGAACACACTAAGGTTTTGGAGAAGGGCCACGAAAATCACGATTATATTAATGCGAATAGCATTTTAATGCGAATAGCATTCTTTGGACTACTTCACGCACTTTTCGTCTATCTGTCTATCTATCTATCTATCTGGCTATCTAACCTCTTACGCCGCGGGTCGATAAATAAATAAACAAGACCGGCGCCGGCTGGGATTCGAACCGTTGACCCTTTGATCAGCAGGCAGACGCGCTAACCACAGAGCTATGAAGGCAGTCATTCAACGCACTCTAAACGGTTGTTTATATCTTTACCATAGGACGCGCTTTACAGCGCTGTCACAGCTACCGGTGCGCGCGCGCTCCATGCACGAGGGCTCATTCCGCTCTCGTGAGGCTGAGCACGGCCGCTAGCTCACCCTCTCCCGCGCTCGGGAGAGGGTGATGTAGCGGCCGTGCTCAGCCTCACGAGAGCGGAATGAGCCTCGTGCATGGAACGCGCGCACCGTAGCTGTGACAGCGCTGTAAGCGCGTCCTATGGCAAAGATATAAACAACCGTTTAGAGTACCGTTGGTTGAGACTAGCTGAGACGCCAGAAAGTCTGGTCGGTACCATTTTGAGTGTTTGTGCGTATGGCGCGTGCTTTGCTCGCCTTCCTAAGTGACACAAACGCACGTGCTGGGCTGCGGAGATCGTGCGCAGGGCTGTGAAAGTGTCAACAAATTTAGAATCGCCTCAAGAGTGGGCTGGCGTATCTAGAGTGTGCCGGCCACCTGACGAACGCGCATAACTCCGCACCGTTTGATGCTATTCGCATTAACGTAGATAATCATTCCCAAAGGATGGGTTCTGCTGATTTTTTTGTAGTCATTAACACGTACATTAGCTATTTTAATAAGTTGCACCACACGACTATCAAGCCTCTTGTGAAAGTTAGTACTGTCAGATCGACGTAAGAGCGCTGTACGTCGAACTCAAGCTTTAGGATGTATTACATGGGACAAAGGGTCTAAGAATACACCATTTCTTTTTGAGAGTGATAGCCAAACTGACTGGTGAAATTGGTGTATAGTTGGTTCAATGTTTCACCGACGTTTCAAGCAGGGTGTGAAGGCTGGCTCACACATTTGCAACGGTTGCGTTCGCATGCAATCGAAACGACCGTAATGACCAAAACACCGCAACAACTGTGACTCATGGATTGCTTCGCGAAGCTAGCCCTTCCATCGCTTGCCACGCTGTGTACGGCGAACACTTGGCCAGGTGACTTTGTCGTTACGGTCGTTCGTTGCATGCGACTATAGCAGTGTGCCGCCAACGCAACACGCGAATTCTTCGCGAAGCTACTTGCATCGTCGCCACGCTGTACGGCGAACCTTGAGTGACTTTGTCGTTACGGTCGGGGCATGCGAACCAACGCAGATATTGTGGCTTCGTTCTTTTTTATTAACCGGAAGTTCGCTGGGACGCCAAAGACTGGAGCACCGCCTGGTGGTGTTTGCAAAGAAAGGGTCTATAGGGGGTATTCACTGGCCGCCATATTTGAGGTCACTGTTTAGAGCGCATGCTCAGAACGAGCTCACATTGATAGGCTGTCAAGACCGGCAATCTTGATAGTGCGGGGTGCACGTTGCAAAATAATTGTGGAAGCTAGCCATCAGCACGTGCTCAGTATTAGCGCACACGGATATGGCCGCCAGTGAATACACCTATAGAGATGTTCTCGGCACTTGCGAGTACCAATTGTTCTGTTTTCCGCACCCCGCTCCGTCTATGGGGAATATTCACTGGCGGTCATAGCTGTGTACGCGACTGCTCAGTGCGTGCTGACTACGAGCTGACAGCTTTTTGCGACGTGCATTCTACACCATCAAGATTGCCGGTGTTAGCGGGCTATTAATCTGTGTTCGTTCAGATAATGCGCTCTAAACATCGCCCTCAAATATGGCGTCAATGGACGCCATGTTGGAGGGCGATGGTTAAAGCGCATTATTAGAACAAACTCACATTAATAGCCCGCTAAGACCGGCAATCTTGATGGTGTAGAGTGCACATTGTGAAAAAACTGGAAGCTCACCGTCAGCACCCGCTCAGCAGTCGCGTACACAGCTACGATCGCCAGTGAATATCCCCATTACAGCTCCTGTACACCCTTCACTCTTAACCTGAGACTGCAGCCAATTCTACAAGCACAAGAGCACGAGGTCACAGGCTTGAAACATTCTTTCGCACAACAAGCGCTCGCGCTAGGAAGGCACGTCTGAAAGTCTGAAGTGCGGGCTAGCTCGCGCTTGTACCTTTGCCATGCAGTCTCAACTTAAGGTGAACGGAGTATACAGCGTGTCACACTCAAACGGTGTCTGAGAAAGTCGCATTTACACTGCGAGCGCTAACGATGGCAGCCACTAGCAAGACATCCACGAAGCGCTCATGTGCTTACCTTGCACTTATCGACAGATGGCCGCCTCGCTCCATTCAGTATCCACATGTTTACAGTTTCAGCCCGCTAACAGAGCCAACATACTGTGTTACCAGTCAATTTCCCACGCTAATAGGGCAAAGGAGTGACATTTTTCACCTGATATTAGTAAATATTCAATTAGAGGTATTTTTAACTATATATAAATATGGCGCACGACACCGACAATCTGTGTATAACTTAGGGAATATTGTTACGTGCCTCATAAACGTTTGAAGCCCACTGATAAAACGACGTAATTTATAATATATATACATACATTACATGGGCATTCTGGGATATGGGCTGAAGGGGCTTCACATTGTTTTTTTGCAGCAAGAGATCCTTGTCACATGCATTTGTTTATTCAACAGATCCGCCATTCGTGTCGGCAATGCTCTGTACGTGTCGGGAAAGGTGGGCATGTTTCCGTTGTCTGGGTTAATGGTTCCCGGAGGAATCGTTAACGAAACACGATACGTAAGTTGCCACGTTTTACGAAAACATTCATATTTTGTGCGCCTTGATTTTGACGGAAGTATTAGGAACGAACAGCAAGTGGTGACGAACACATTTTCGGTGCAATTTGGTCGGTTTTTCTTTATTACAAGCGCGTGAAAATAAGTAAAAATAAGGTAGGTGGAACTTACTGCATTCAAACACAAGATTAACCTAAGCGCGAGATAATCTTGTTTGTGAACGGTCAGTGCTGGATTAAGGCATTTAGGAACCCTGGGCTGAGGTACTCTATGAGTACCCAACCCTAGTGATGACGATAATAATGACCATCATAATGATGATAATGGTAGTGGTCATGGGGGTAACAACGACGGCGGCAATGTACATATTTTAGTACCTTGTAAAATTCAAATATCGTCTATTTCGTGTCATTTGTTCAGTCTCATATCTACTGGTAAATGAGATGTAATTTACAGCTTCCTTGCTGAAAATGAAGCGGTGGCGATGTTTTTATTAGTGACCGCTTCGCACTAATTAAAGGCTCAGCACTTTAAAAATATGTTTTAAGTACAAAAACAAATATTAATAAAACAGTGGTGAAAATATTCAGAAGTATCGTT
Source organism: Ixodes ricinus (assembly GCA_037355805.1). NCBI lineage: Eukaryota > Metazoa > Arthropoda > Arachnida > Ixodida > Ixodidae > Ixodes > Ixodes ricinus. Next base: position 1,964 of record JAZHYW010013894.1, on the reverse strand, counting down.
CACACCTAGCACCTTCATGAGGCCTCATACACCGTCAAGACCTTTAGTTGAAAATGTTGACTACGTTCATGAATCTGTTTGAGCATTACGATAATTCGATTTACACAGTGTACAGGTGTGCGCCTCTTACACAAATTTATCATGATGTAGACTTCTAGCACAGGTTGCCTTCTTCCTAACATATCGCGTGACATTATTACTGGGATATAAATTGAATTGGGCAGTAACTGCAAGGATCACACAATACTCCCTTTAAGACGAAACTAGTCACTAAATGGCATCTTCACAAAATCGGCAACTCTCACACAAAATCTAAAGCACTTAATCTCATAACTGCTCCGAAATATTTGAAGTTGTTAAACTAACGTCTTGTAACTTACTTACTGACATGAACAGTGACGAAAGCTGCGCAGGCAAGAAAGACGTTTGGACGGTTAAAGAAGTCTTTATGAGATCACGCCCTTTCGTCCAGGCTTTTCTAATTACTGAACCCTCCTGGCACAATCAGACATACTCCCACGTTTAAGCCTTAAGAGAACCTGCATGCAAGTCTAACACATCAACCACTGTCGTTCCCACTCATCTAAAATAAAGGTTTTTTTATTAAAATTGAGGAGATATTTTCAAACTGTTGTACATACGTACCGTCATTTTGAAGGGGGAAATGTGTCAATCAGTTTTGGAAGTGCGCTTGTTTCTTCTAATTCAAGTAATTTCAAACTTCGTGGCCTTTAATACGCATCGCTCAAAGTAAAAAAAAAGCAGAGATAAGAAGGTCATATTTTGGAGGTTTATGAAATCACTGGAGAGTTCGTATCAGTATGTGGAAGGAACATTGTCCACTTGTATTGGCAAATCGGACACTGATTATAAAAGCACGAACCGCCTCCTTAAAACGCCTATTAGTGCTTATGAAGCCAAGGTTCTGGAAGTTCTACCGGTATATTTTTTGCTTGTTTTATGCTTGTAGTTTTAAAGTCAACTATAGACCTTTTCGTCCTCTGTCACATGGGCGCTGTCATCTTGGAATCACGTGGGCGCTGCCATCTTGGGATCACCCCGCTTTCTTGCCTTACTGCGTAAAGTGTAATTTGGTACTTATATTTACTACATAGTTGCATTACATCCTAATGTACCCAACTTCAGCAGTTCATTTTGTAGCGCGATTTTACTATTTCACCGTCGGCGTACCGAGTGCGTGTAAGGCTGTGGCACAGGAATCAGCGTTAGCGCTGAGCCCCATTGTTTATGTACATGACAAGGACAGCACGAGGGTTCAGAGGTCAATTATTTATAGCAACCCAGGTTTGTTTACTAACACCGGTGGAGGATTAGAAACAAGAAGTGTGTATTTGTGATCGCGCATTTAGGATCGGAAGGTGAAAAGAATTTTCAGCGTAAGGAGACCTTCCTGAAAGCATCGTCACTTGTATTTATAACAGATTAAAAACAGCTTCTCATGATTATGTGAGAGAACGCACAGAGAAGATCGACAGCGGACGTTAACTTGAATTTCATCTAATGCAAAGAATAATGGTAGGTCTACATAAGGCGATTTGTTTGTTCACAATATCATACCTACATGTGTTTGACGTTCTCAATCATTTTGAGATATAAACATTTGGTTGGGTCATTTTACATATGAAGTTTAAGAGTTTGTATTTGTAGTCTTTCGAGTGATTTATTGATTATCTTTAGATTAAGCAGTTCATTCCACTTAATTCATTGTAACACAAAGGTTGGAACTTCCCACATGTAATAAACTGTCAGAGACTGCTTAATATTACGAATTTTGAATGGCGTATGCATCTTCTTTGTGTGCGCAAATAAACGGCTTCATTTCTCTTAGCCAATTCAAAACGTGGTTTGGGCTCAACGCAAGCGCACTAATAATGAAAATATTCTGGCGGGCTAGTTGGTTATACATACTAAATTACAAATAGAGCTAAGACAAGGACAGGCAA